>VMDO01022022.1:0-22842 GCA_007922755.1 Pedetes capensis
ATGTATAAGTTGTTTCAAAAGTGCAGGTTTTTCTATTTCTCATACTTCTGAATGATTTTTATAATTGTTTTAACTGGAGAATGTCTTTCCTGTGATATTTGCAATGAAAAGACATAAACACCACAACTGAAAAGTAAAAGTAAAGTAACTAACAGCAGTCAGTTATAAAGCAAAACCATTGCACTCGTCTCTCTTTACTTCGCATGACAGACAGTTCTGAATATGTGAACGCTCTTATCTGTCGTGTCTTTCTGCATGGTGTAGGATAGCTTCTCTCTGTGTGAAGGGATGACAGGAATCCGTCCCTGTCTCATTGCCAGGGGCATCAACAGACCTGCTTCCGAGAGCTTGGGGTTCCCAGGACCCCACGTGACTCAGAATCTAACACTCTTAAGGCCAGGCCAAGGCCCAGTGGCGTTTGTTCAGCGGGCGCACTGCACTTGCCCCGCGCCACTGAGGAACGCTCTACCCTGTTGGTGCCCTAGGCCCAGGATCCGCTCACCTCCACGGCCAGGGCTGAGCGCTGGTGTTGCCGTATGTGACTTGCTCACCAGGCCGAGGTGGGGATTATGGCCTGGTGATGTGCAGTGTTGTTTCTCCAGAGCAGGAATGGCCTGGCTCAGTCCCACGGCATCGCAGCCCCTTCTTCTCCCCCATGGTTTAGACTGTGTGTGCATTTCTGTGGGTGGGGTGAGAATAAGGCCCAGGCCGGCTCCCGCACCAGCCCCTCCTGCAGGACGTCTTCCCGGAGCCTCCCTCAAGCTGGGCGCCATGTTGGCACCTCGGGTCCTGTCTTGCTACCTCATTGGTGGACAGCAGCAGCTGGTGCTGAGTGCAGTCCTTGGCCCTGGTTTCTCACGGCACCCAGTGCTCTGCCTTCATCTGTTCGGAGGGAAAAACTAAGGGCCTGAGAATTAAGCCACTTACACAGAGTGTCACAGCCACAGAGCTCGAGCTCGAGTCTTTTCCTTTCTTGAGCCTGTATTTTTATCATTAGGCCACCTGACTCTCTTGGGAGGCTATCCAAGTCGTGCCACTGTCCCTAGGGTCTGCCCCTACGTGAGCTCAGGCCTCTGTGCCTGACACAGATGTCCCTGGGCTCCATCTTGTCAACATGAATGCGGGTGCCTGCTCTGCAGCCGAAGGGTGCAGGTAATTCAGCCAGCCGCTCTCAGGCCTGTAGCCACTGACGTCATCAGGAAGTCCACCCCACCTGGCCTCCACTTCCCTGTCCACAGCTTATTCCCTGGCTGCTGGCTGTCAGGGGTGGACTTTGCTCCCAGCTGGCAGAAGGGGGTGCTGGGGGGATGATGGAGGGGGGTTTGTCCCAGCACCCCGCTCAGGGCTGCAGATCCGTCATGAAAGCAGGAGGGATGAAAATCGCCTTTTCTAAAGCCTTGAAAGTGTGTCCTCCTCACGGTCTGGGCTGTTTACTTTCATGCTTGGAGGAATAATTCTCTTTGAGACTTCAGAGAACAGAGGGACAGCCTAGGAAAAACCAAGAGTTTAGACTAGCGTAAAACATTCGTCAAGCCATACCCTGATACAAAGCCAGATCATCCAGATGACGCAGATCTGGGCCACGTCAGCCTGGACCTCTTTTCCTGTAAGCGCCTTACTACAGCTGTGACTTAGCACATGTGTCTGACTGTGCGGGGCACACTTCGGCCTTCTAAATTAATTATTGTTATCAAGCATCATTCAGCACATGGATGAGTGCCCTTCGCATGTAGAGACTCCTCGATCCAGAGACCAGGGCCAAGAGCAACTTTCTCTTTTGTGTTTTATCATTGGATTTCCTACAGCCAGATAAATTAGAGCCCCAGGATCCCCTTTCTTCCCTCTCTGGTCTGTGTGTTTTCTCTTGTACTTGTTGGTTTAGTCATCCCTGTGCTTTTTGGAGAACTGTCTCAGATCACAGCACCGACCTTGGTGTAGGCAGGAACCAGACAACCAGACTTCAGTTGTACGGTTAGAACCTAGCGCAGGGCCGATCACACCAAAGAGTCAGTGAGTGCGTGAATGGGCACGCCCATGCATGTGAGCGCGCACGCACGTGCGTGTGCGCCTACTGGATCTAAGCAAGATATAGATAAACTGGGAATGATGGGGGAACAGGGATTGTTGTAGGAGACAGTGAAAGGAAAACACTACGGAGCACTGTGAACTGGGGGTCGGTCCTCATTGCAAGTCAGGGGGAGCAGAGGTTCAGAGAGGTAAAGTGAGCAGCTGATAGTCTCAGCTAACAAGTAGGTGGTGGGTGAAGAGAGACTCCAGACCCCGTCACCTTGTCTCGGAACACTAGCCACTCAGCTTCAAGTCTGGTTTACAGTGAGCAGCAGTCAGGTGACTTCATCCACCGTTGCCTTCAGAGGATGCCACGTCTAACCGTGCGTGGCCTTGTGTCCCACCCTTTGTGGATGACTCACGTGCGGCTTTCCTCAGCCACAGGCTTCCTGGCCAGTTCCCAGCCACCCACTCAGAGTCTCCACCAGCAGGTCTCGTGGGCATTCAGAGGGGCACAGACCAACAGGACCCCTGATGTTATGCCCAGCCTGTTT
Organism: Pedetes capensis; assembly: GCA_007922755.1. Lineage (NCBI taxonomy): Eukaryota > Metazoa > Chordata > Mammalia > Rodentia > Pedetidae > Pedetes > Pedetes capensis. The sequence continues at coordinate 2,562 of VMDO01022022.1, forward strand.
CTCCATCATTCCCCGTCAGGGGAAGGCCCCACGGTCGCCATCTTCCCACCTCGTCCCTGTCCTTTGCACTCCATGCACGTGCCATCAGCAAATCCCGCAGGTTCCACATTCAAGTTGTGCTAAAGCTGATCGCTGCCTCCCGCCTCAGCCAGGCTCCCCCCTCTCCTCTTGGACTTCTGCAGGACCCCAAAATACTTTCCCTGCTCAGCTCTTACTTCCCAGCCTTGTGTTCTTCACTGATCAGTCAGAGTAAAGTTCTGTAAATGGAAACTACATCATGTCCCTCCTCATTCTCAGAAGGCACCACGATTTTCTTTTCCTATTTAAAATAGAATCCAAAGCCCCCTCTCCCCTGACCTCACCCTCCAAGTGCGCACTGTCTTCCCTGGTCGCTTCAGCCACAGGGCCCTTGCTCTCCCTAAAGAATGCGCCACCTGCCTCCTCGGCTCCCACACTTCCTGCTGCTTCAGCCTGGACTCCCTGCAGGCCTGCGCCCGTCCCTCCCTCTCAACGCCACTCAGGAAGAAACCTCCACGGAGGCTTGCGTGACACTGGCTAGAGACACTTCGCCCTGACGCTCACTCTCCCTCGACTCTGCTTCATCGCCCCTGTAGCACTTGACACAGCCCAAACTTAGGGCACGTGTTGGGCTACTTGGCAGCTCTCTGTGCCTCCTGCTAGGAAGTGAGTGCCAGGAAGCAGGCACTGATCAAGCATTGCTCACCCACCCAGCCCCCGGCCAGGACCCTGCTCAGGTAGGCACTCGGTGAATGAATGAACGGCCGTGCATCAGTCTGATTTAACACTTACCACACATACTGGGTTTTTTTTCTCTTGATAAAATATCTCCATTTCAACGCTTGACTAGGAAAAAAGGTCATGATTCAGGCATCCTAGTTTAGTGGACTGACTCTGTTTTCTTTTTCCCTCACAGTTGCCCCAAAATCGGCTGTAGCCACACAGATATGAGGATGTCTGATCTTGTCCCGGATGAAGCACTGAGAAGGGCCATTGAGAGCCACAACAAGAAAAAATATCGTCACTCTAAGTAGGAAAAGCCACCCGCCACAGAGAAGCCAGCAGCCTACCTCCAACCCCAGCCATCTGTGAGAGCAACGTGTGGAGAGCATTAGGGACTGGCTGGACAGCAGACTTGGTTTGGGGTAAAACTTAATGGTTTTAAGTGTAGTTGGAAGCATTTTTTAAAGTTATACAATAAAAATGCAAGTACATTAGATCGTTTTATTTTTAAGTGTCCTATAAGTTTCAATAAAACTTTATCTGCAGCGTGTTCTATCTGCACACCTCTCGATGTATAAGTTGTTTTGAAAGTGCAGGTTTTTCTACTTCTCATACTTCTGAATGATTTTTATAATTGTTTTCACTGGAAAATGTCTTTCCTGTGATATTTGGAATGAAAAGACAGATAAACACCGCAACTGAAAAGTAAAAGTAAAATGAATAAGAGCAGTCAGTTATAAAGCAAAGCCAGTTTACTCTTCTCTCTTTACTTTGCATGACGGACAGTTCTGAATATGTGAACGCTCTTGTCTGTCCTGTCTTTCTGCACAGTGTAGAATGGTCAGAAACAGAATCCACAGGGCAACAATAGCTGAGGCCCACTGCGGAAGCTCTGCCCCGGCCCTCTGAGGGCCCAGAGTATCACCTGCAGCGACCCCACCCTGGCTGCTCTGAGCTCTGCTTCAACCACTGGGCCTCGGAGTCTTGGGCCATAAAGCAGAGGTGTTCAGGAGACACTGCCCCAGACTTTGTCAGCCCTGAGGGTGCGGACCTGGACCAGCAGAGCCTTTGAGCGTCCCAGAGAGCCAGCCAGGGTGGCGCATGCCTGGAATCCCAGTGCTCGGGAGGTGGAGGCAGGAGGATCATGAGATTGAGATCTGGTCCCTGTCCCTCAAAAAGAAACAGAGGGGTATTTTCCATCCCATTCTGATTATGTAAAGAATGCTAATCTGTTGTCTCCCACGGCGACCTCTTATCAGCTACAGTATTTAATCCAGCCAAGCAAAGCATACCCAGCTGCACTAGGAGACCACAAATAGTTAACAAGAGCCAGCATAGATTGAGTCCCTACTGTGTACCAGGTGCTAGTGCTCTATGCATACATTAACTCCTATGCCCTGTACTCCCTGGTGAGAGAGCTGCAGTTACTATTCCCACTTTACAGCTAAGGAACACAGGGCTCAGGGAAGCACATTAACCCGTGGAGAACCATAGAAATGGCTGTGCTGGGACTAGAATTGGGGGGCCCTGGTCCCAGTGTCTCTGTTCTTAACCCCATGCTCTCCTCCTCCCCTTTGATTTACTTAGGATCTAAGAGTACAGTCAAAGCTCACCTCTGAAAGCCGTAAATAAGTGTGCGTGTATAGAAAAATAAGTCTAATTACAACGCAGGAAGTAAGTGGGTCGGACATCTAAGAGTAAAGGAAACGCAATATTAACACATATTTGAGTTTAAAAGCAAGTCTAATGTGGCAGAATTTTTGAAAACTGTTCATGGAATTCGGGAGTAGTATGACATTCAGTTGCCTACAAACTAAGCGATTGTGAATTTCCTAATATGCTTTATCTAAATCTGGTTTTCCTGAGGAAATGATTCTGTTTAAGCCAGAACAAACACACTTCTCATGGAATGTGGTTCTTTTGTGCAATACTGTTTCCTAAACAGATAGGGACAACCAAGGAATGCTTACCCAAGATGTGATTTGCATTTCCCCAATTCTTTCAGAAAAGAATTCTGGAACATACTAATACCAGCTAGAAAAAATGCAAACTAACACCATTCCACTGTGGAAAAGTTATGGTATTTATATCTTATGAAGTTTTTCCTTCTGTAGTCTCCAGAAACTCTGTTTTATAAATTTGTCTAATCAATTAAAGAATTTGAAGTTTTATATCAAGTTTATTTTCATCTTTGAAGATTCATAATTTGTTGTGATCAGTCTGGCCTATTTATTAAATTTCTATTACAGTGGTTTTCAAAAAAGAAAAGTGGAAAGTTCTCTTAAATGAAGTCATATTTCTCTAGGTGTGGTGGCACGTATTTGTGGTCCCAGCACGGAGGAGGCTGAGTTGGGAGGCTGAGTTGGGAGGCTGAGTTGGGAGGCTGACTCGGAAGGCGAGCAAGATGATGGGTTCAATCCCTCAGTACTGGGAGGGAAGATACATAAATATACACACATACACACATATACATATGCAGATGTATATGTATGACAGTTAAAAGGGAGCAGTTCTAACCAAAGAGGAAGTAGGAGCTCCTCCCCTTTTCCCAGGAGAACCCCAGAATTCTACTTATGATGAGCCCCCAAGGCCCCATGAGTGCCATTTGAAAACCCCCCATTGTAGCTATATAATCTTTCAGACATGATTGAAGACATGGACAATTGTATAGATATGTTTTTTTTTTTAAATGCTAGCTCTTTTAAGAAATTTTCAACCTAGTAAGTTTAAAACGTTACCACAAACCCCCATAAGACACTTCCACTATCACGTTCAATAGAACTTCCGACGTGGAGCATCCAGCCGGAAACAGTTCCTACAGGGAGTCCCCAGCAAGGCCAGAAGAACCTGCAGGACTGAGGGGAACCAGCGTGGCCAGTGCCACCTGATGGCTGTCCAGAGTGCCTGGACAGAGTTACCTGAGCTAATCCTCCCTGTGTCCCCAGAGGTACTTGTTGCTACCCCAGTTTACAGATTATTAAACTGAGGCTCAGCATCATCTTGTCCTTTGCCCCAGCTCGCAGGCTTATGAGCCTGTCCTGGAACAGAGCAGTGAGCATTCAGATGCCGCACTGGGCTCTGCGTGGGGCCAGCCCTCCTCTCCCACCTCTCTCATTGCTGGTGCTGAGCCCGCAGTTCCCAGGCCTGTAGGCTCCGTGCCTCCACACAGGTAGCATCATTGCAGATTCTCCCTTGTCCAGTTCCCACTGTAAATCCGCCACCAACCCAGGCCTGCCCTGCCTGCCTCCCTCGTACTTAGACGGACCAGTCACCGGCCTTGCGGCTGGTCTCCTGACTGTAACCTTGCCCCTGCCATCCAAGTCCACTGGAACCCTGAGCTGGGCATTTCGCATCACACCTCACAACCTGCCTTTCCTGCAGAATGACGCTCAGGCCTGGCATTCGGGAGTCGGCCACAGACCGCCCCTTCCCCCCTCTCCAGCACTCCAGCGCCTCACAGAGGGGAGGTGGCCTCCGTACTCCTGAGCACACAGGGGACCTTGGACAAGTGATTTCACTTCTCTAGGCCTCAGATTCTCCTAAAAGAGCTGGGCATTTCCCAAAGGGTTTTTTAAGAGCACTAAGATTCCATGGCATATTTTCAATGACTAGGTGTCATGGGAAGTGTACGGGCCTTTTGAAGGGAAGCAGGCTAACAGGGCCAGATGTGGTGGCTCCCAGCACTGGGGAGGGTGAGGCAGGAGGAGCAAGATGTCAGCCAGAGTGGGCTGCAGAGAGTCTGAGGCCAGCCTGGGCTACATAGTGAGATCCTGTCTCAAAAAAAAGGAAGGAAGGGGAAGGGGAAGGAGAAGGGGAAGGGGAGGAAGGAAAGAAGAGAAGGAGGGAGGGAGGGAGGGAGGAAGAAAGGAAGGAAGGGTGGGCGATGTAGCTCAGTGGTATCAGCAGTAGAGCACTTGCCTACCATGTGGAAGACCCTGGGTTTGATAGCCAACACTACCAAAAATCAGTAATTACAGTATTACAATCAGGAATAACTAAAGAAAGGAACATTTATTGGTATTTTTCAGTGAACAAATACAAAATTGACTTTGGAAACCAAAAGCAATATACAGCTATGCAAGAAAGCAACTCAAGGATCATCTTTCGCCATAAACAGTGCAGAAGTGCAGCGCTGTTAGAAGAAGCCGCATGCTTCCGGAACGCGTGGGAACAGTGGTCCTGCGGAGACGAGAGGACCCTGCTGTCAGGCTCTGCATGAGGCCCGAGCTGGGTTTCCAGGCCAGGTATGGTCACCACGGCTCACAAAGAATGCGGAGATGCTGATTAGTCCAGACAGCAGCGAAAACAAGGCTGGGCATGATGAAACTCAGTGCTGAAAAGAATTGGGAATTTTTTTTTTCTCCCACAGAGGAAAACCCTGAGGTTTACTCTGTACAAAAATATGGGACTGAGTTAGGAACAGGCCACAAGGCAGTGAAGCATGTTGTTGTTCTTAGGTGCCGTGCAGTCAGCGTCCAACTCATAGTGACCCTTTGTACAACAGGTGAAACACTATTGTCAGGGCTTCTCTGCTGTTCATAGGGTTTTCAATGGCGGACGGATTTTGGGGAGTGTGTTGCTGGGTCCATCTCCCAAGCCTACAGCACCTGGTGTTCCCAGGCGGTCTCCCATCCAAGTACTAACCAGGGACAACCCTGCTTAGCTTCCAAGATCTGACGGGATCGGATGCCACAGGGCTATGGCTGCAGGCAAGTGTTGCCCAGACTGTCCTCGAAATCGCGATCCTCCTGCCTCATCCTCCACAGCTCGTTGATTACTGGCATGCACCACCGCGACTGGCATAGGTGAAGCATAGGTGCCATGGAAGAACCAATTAAAAGGCTTTTAATTCTCAGAGGAAAAAATCGCCCTCAGCATCCTAGTACAAGGGCTGTATGCTGGGCCATAGGTGGACCTGAGAGGACTGCAGATAAAATTCAAGAGGTATGTTTATAGGGGCCTGTGTATTAGTCAGCTGTTACCACGTAGCCAAAAAAAGAACCGAAACAAACTTACGGGGGAAGAGGGTTTTTGGAAAGTCAGTCCATAATGGCGCCAGGGCAGGCATGGCGGGGGCGGTGTAGGCAGGGCCTGTACTAGATGACCTCACAGCGTGCTGGACCAGGAACAGAGAGAGCACAGAGCCACAGGTCTGGGATATAAACCTCGAAAGGCGCACCTCCAGTGACCCACTTCCCCCAAGCTAGACCTGCCTCCCAAAGTTCCACAGCCTCCCAGGACAGCACCACCAGCTGCGGACCAAATGGCATGACCTTTAGGGGACAATTTACATACACACTAGCATGAAAGAAAAAACAGTACATTTTCTTGTTGAGTGCCATTGAGCTGAGACCGACTCATAGCAACCCTCACAGGGTTTTCAATGGCCGGTTGCTTTGGGAGTGGATTCCCACATCCTTCTCCCGTTTCTTTGCAGTGCTGGAGATCGAACCTGCGTCCTCAGAGAGTATAGCACAGCACTCTACCAACTGAGCTAAACCCCGGTACATCTTGTCCTACCTGTAATTAGAATTTGGCTTTCCCTACAATAATGAGGGGAGAAGGACCTGGCAACCCACTCCCAAAAATCAATCTGCCATTGAAAACCCTATGAATAGCAGAGAAGCACTGACTATAATAGTGTTTCGCCTGTTGTACCTAGGGTCGCTATGAGTCGGACACCAACTCGACAGCACCTAACAACAATGACCACGACGAGAGTAGCATTAGCAGTGCCTATAACTTCATCACCAACAAAAATCATATTTTCATACTGCATTCCTATTGCTGTAAATATAGTTACACTGATTTCATCTTAAAATACAGTACTTAGGGTATTAGGGGTTAGGGGTATAGCTTAGTAGAGTACTTGCCTAGCATGACTGAGGCCCTGATTTCCATCCCCAACACTGCAAAAATGAAAGGAAGGAAGGAAGAAGAAAGGAAGGAAGGAAGGAAGCCAGGTGCAGTGGCACACACCTGTAATCCCAGTGACTGGGGAGGCAGAGACAGGAGGATCACAAGTCTGAGACCAGAGGCAGTCTGCATAATTTGGCAAGACCCTGTCTCAAAAACTAAAAAAAAAAAAAAAAAAAGGCTGGGGCTGCAGCTTAGTGGTACAACACTTGCAAAGCATGTATGCTCGAGGCCCTGCATTCAACCCCCAGTACTGCAAAATAAATACAACAGAGCACTCATTTTGTTTCCTGCAATCATGTACTAACAGAAATGGGATCTGCCCTCCTACCTTTAACAGCAGTCATCCAAGTGACATTTTATGAAACAATGCATTGCAAACATGGGACAACAGGCAACACAGGACATAAACCATCCAAGCCCCACAATCGGTTGCTGCAGGGATTACTGACAAAGTCCACACAGTTAGGGATTCAAGAGGCCAGGCAGCCAGAACTCACCAAGTGGACCGAGTGGAGAGCACTAGGAAGGAAGGAGCTCCTGGGAGGGCGAGCCCTGGAGATGCACAAAGGCTCCCCTGAAATCTGCCTGAGTCACCGTCATCATGTGCCTGGGAGGAAACCACCTGAGACTGGGAAAGAACCACCAAAGGACAAGAGGGAACAAAAAGTAGAGTACACAGTGACCTGAGAAAAGGTCTCCTTCCTGCCAGCCACAGTGGAAAACCTCATAATTCATGGGTCACCTTGTAGAGGGGGGCAAAGTGGGGCCTAAAGGATGCTCTCGTGCTTCCTAAGCCTGCTTAAAGGTAACCTCGAACACAGGAGTAGGTAAACGTTGTGTGTGAAGGACCAGACAGTGAGCATTCATGGGGTCTCAGGCAGCAGTTCAGCTCTGCCATTATAGCAATAAAAACAAGCCATAGACCACATGTAAATCAGGTATCTCCACCTCCAGGCCACAGACCAGTACGAGGAGTGAGTGAGCGAAGCTTCATCTGTATTCACAGCTGCTCCTCATTTCTTGAATCATCCTGAAACCAGCTCTGTCCTCATAGAAAAATTGTCTTCTGCAGAACCAATCGCTGGTGCCAAAACAGTCGGGGCAACTAATGTAGATGAAGGAGAGTGGCTATGTCCCAATAAAATTTTATTTATAGATCCTAAATATTTTGTTTGATTTTCATATACCATAAGATAGTTTCCTTTTGATATTTTGACCATTTAAAAATGTAAAAATCATTCTCAGTTCATGAGCCATACAAAAACATATGAGTGCTGGATTTGGTCTTGATCTATGGGTTTACTAATCTTTAATTTAAAAACAAAATTGAGTCACTTCTAATTAACTTGGTGACACCTAATAACAACAATGTAACCAAACAATGTTTAAAACTAATTAAAAGACACACACATCACACACCTCCAGCACCCAACAATATCAAATCCACAATGTCCGGTGTCCAATCAAAAAGTTCCAGTGATGCAGGAAATAAACAGGAAAATATGATCCATGATAAGGAGAAAAATATATGCAATAGAAATAGAAACAGAAATAACACAAATGATGGAATTAGTCAACAAGAACGTGAAAACAGCTATTGAAAACAGACACCATATGTACAAAAACGTAGAGGAAAGCATGTGGATATTAGGAAGAGACATGGAAGATATAAAAATACCAAAATGAAGTTTATAGAAATAAAAACTACATCTACAATTTTAAAAAAATACTACATACGATTAACTGCAGATTAGACCATACAGTAGAAAAGACTAGTGAGGTTGAAGATAACATCAACAGAAGTTATTCAAATTGAAACATTTCAGGGAAAGTCACAGAGAAAGAGGAGAGAGAGAGAGGGAGAGAGAAAGAGAAGGGGAAATACAGTTAACAGAACAGCAGTGAACTCTGGTATAACATCAGCAGCCTAATATACATGCATCTGGAGTCCCCAAAGGAAAGAAGACAGGAGAACAGAAAAAAATATTTGAAGAAATGCAATATTTATTAAAGCTGCTGCTACATTTTGCTGTGTTAATCTAAAAAGCATATCTACTACCAAATCACAAATTCAATTTTTAAGATGTTTCAATAACTTTATTTTCAATATAAACGTTTTCCTTTGTAATCTTATGGTTTTAAAAGCATTCTTCTGAAAAGGGATCTAGTATTTCACTAGACTGCTCTCTAGTCCAGGGTACCATGTACCCTTCTCTGTGCTGGGCTTAGCTTTCTAGCTGGGCCTCATTTACACCTGAGCCTCTCCCATGGTTCCAGAGCCTTCTCTGGCTGAGTCTGCTGTAATTCACACATCCTTAGCACTTCACAGTGACTTGTTGATTGTTTAGTAAAGAATTCATGGGGGGAAAAAAAACATTCTTTGGAACACAATGTCCAAACAAGAAGAACATACAAATTAACACAGATGACACCTGTCTGTCTCAGACATATTTTGCATATGTTAGTCTATTCATCCTCCTAACAGCCCTGGGTGAAGAGGAGGAAACCAATGCTCAGAGAAGTCCAGATCTTACCCGAGGTCACTGAACCAGTGAGTGATGGGGCTGGGGTTGGAACCACATGGCCCCCAACACGGGTACCTGGATGTCAGAGTTGTACCTGGACAGAAGAAAGAGTGACTTGGGCAAAAGCAAATTAAGTCTTGGGCCAGACCACAGAGCAAGTGTGGGAAGCCCCTGAAGGACCCCCATTCTTAGGACCTCCGACCTCAGAGGAAGTCCCCAGGCTCTGCAAACCTGTGAGCTAGTTTCCTTCCTTCAGCTTGCCTCAGACTCTCTGAGGAGCGCCAGGTGGTGGGGAGTCAGAGACAGCAAGAGACGTCCCAGCACTGGGCCTTCTTTCTCCACTCACAAACTATCTTCCTGGTGCCCCTCAGCCATCTCCCTTGGTTGTGTGATAAACAGAGAGGGTGGGGTCTTGCCAAGCTATGTGTTTTAGGTAGTGGCTCACAAGTTCAAGGTCACTGGTTCTTGCTACTGGCAAATTGTTTCCAGTCTTCAAGGCAAGGAAGGGGAATTTCTCTTCCCTGTCTTTCACCAAATGAGAGATAAGAGCATGCATCATTGAAATGACTCTTCTAGCCGGGTGTGGTGGCACACGCCTGTAATCCCAGCAGCTCGGGAGGCAGATGCAGGAGGATCACAAGTTTGAGAACAAAGGCAGTCTGCGTAACTTAGCGAGACCCTGTCTCAAAAAGTAAAAAAAAAAAAAAATGGGCTGGGGGTGCAGCTCAGTGGTCCAGCACTTGCAAGCGCAAGGCCCTGGGTTCAATCCCCAGTACCGCAAAAGAAAAAAAAAAAAAAAAGAAATGACTCTTCTGCTAGATGTTGGAGTAACTCTATGAATTACCCATTCAAGGTAGGCTGGAATACAGCACAGCAGAGTTATGGAAAATTTAGGAACCAGAGTCAAGCGGCAGCCCCTAAGGGCAAGCAGTGGCCAAGAGAAGCACCCATGGCAGAAAGGCCTCCTGAGATCTTTTCTTCCCTCCTCCTCCTCCTCAAAAGAAGCAGAACAAAACCTCTCGCAGAGGTCTGTGCACGTAGCAAATGCCCTCCTTAGAATTTCCTTTCCTTCCTTCTCCTGCCTCCGCCTGCCTGTCTAGCCAGCCAGCTGTAGCTTGGTCCCACTGTGGTCCCAGCCTGAGCTAGAGACTAGGCTTAAAGATGATGACCTCCCAGGCCCTACCCCGAAGGGACTCTCCACTGGCCCAGTACAAAATAACGAAGCTTGTGCAGGGAGCCCTGCAAGAGGCGCATGGTCCTGGAAGGGGCGCTCCCTCTTTGGGGTTCCCCTGGGCTTAGGTCCCACTCACCTGCCTCATGAGCTCCTCGAACCGTGCTTCTTGTAGGAGACTTGTTTCCCTCCTTTGGCTGTGCTCCCCGGAGGGCAGGATCCACACCTGAGTCATTTTTGCTGTTGTTGTTTGGTTTGTTGTTAGGTGCCATGGAGTCGAGTCGGAACCTTAGCGACTCTCACAGAGTTTTCAATGCCTGATTCTTCCAGGATTGCTTTGGGAGTGGATTGCCATGTCCTTCTCCCATTTTTGCAGTGCTGGAAATTGAACCTGGGACCTCAGAAACTGTAGAGCAGCGCTCTAACAACTGAGCTAAATCCCAGTCCCAAGAGCTGTTGTTGTTGTTGTTGTTGTTGTTGTTAGGTGCTGTGGAGTTGGGTCCCACTCATAGTGACCCTCATAGGGTTTTCAATGGATGATTGCTTCGAAATTGCTTCGGGAGTGGATTGCCACATCCTTCTCCCATTTTGCAGTGCTGGGAATCAAACCCTGGTCATCAGAGAGTGCAGAGCAGCACTCTACCCACTGAGCTAAACCTCTGTGCCATTAAGTCGGGTCTGACTCATAGCGACCCTCATAGACTTCTCAACGTTCGGGATTGTTCTGAGAGTGGATTGCCATGTCTTTCTTCCATTTTTTGCGGCGCTGGAGATTGAACCTGGGACCTCAGAGAGTGCAGAGCAGTGCTCTGCCAACTGAGCTAACCCCTTGCCTGAGTCATGTTTATCCCGGACGTATAATGGTTTCTCAAAGCGAGGTCCAAGGATGCCTTTATCAGCTGCCCCAAAGGACTGGTTAGAACGCAGAAGCCCAGGCCCACCCCAGACCCACTGAGCCAGACCTGTGGGGGTGGGTCCTGGGATCTGCCTTTTAACACAATCCCCCGTGATGCTAAGGCCTACCCTATTTGAAGAACTCTGCCCCTGTGTACCTGGCATATGAGGAAGAGCCCAGATGAGTCAGTGTTTGGTTAATAAAAACAAAAGCATATACATGACAGCTATCCAAACACTGTATTCTTAAATAAAAGCTTAAAAGGGTCCTAGGTAAATACAGTGTTGGACATTCTTTTCTTCCTTCTTTTTATTTTTTCTATTGTTGTTGTTGTTGTTAGGTGCCATCGAGTCGGTATCTGACTCATAGTGACCCTCATAGGGTTTTCAATGGCTAACTGTTTCGGGATTGCCTTGGGAGTGGATTGCCAGGTCCTTCTCCCATTTTTGTGGTGCTGGGAACTGAACTCGGGACCTCAGAGACTGAAGCGCAGCACTCTACCAACTGAGCTAAATCCCAACGAATCTGTCCTAGAAGAAGTACAACCAGAGTGCTCCTTGGAAGCAAGAATGGCCAGACTGTGTCTTACATATTTCGGACATGTAGTCAGGAGAGAACAATCCTTGGAGAAGGACATCATGTTTGGAAGAGTGGCAGGTCAACGCAAAAGAGGAAAACCCTCCACCAGATGGATTGACACAGTGTCTGCAACAATGGGCTTAAACATAAATAAGATCGTTTACCTGGCACAGAATCGGGAAGTGTTTCAATCTGCTGTACATAGGGTCGCTATGAGTCGGATTCAACTCGACGGCACCTGACAACAACAACAACAACATTATTATATTGCAATGGGTTGAAGGAGCAATGACCTGCTTCATCCCCGTTCTGCTGACTGATGGCTCCCTCATGACCAGTTCAGATTTCACTGTGAGTTGGGGTGGACTGTCCTCCTCCAAGGTGTCCCTTCACATCTGTCCCCCAGGGCCCAGTTTATAGTAAAGTCTCAGTGAAAACAAACCAGCACGCACACAAACAAAACAAAAAACAAAAAACCTCTCACTCCGCTGTACCGTACCAACCAAGGTCTCCTGCAGCTGGAAGCCTGGAGGTGGGTGAACGTGGATTAGAGAGACCTCAATCATCCCCTCCTCTGGAGGGAGGCTTATTTGCTATTTTGCTATGCATATCGCAGTCTCAGGGCTGGGATTTAGCTCAGCTGGTAGAGCGCTGCGCTGCAGTCTCTGAGGTCCCAAGTTCAATTCCCAGCACCGCAAAAATGGGAGAAGGGCCTGGCAATCCACTCCCAAGGCAATCCCGAAACTGTCTGCCATTGAAAACCCTGTGAGGGTCGCTATGAGTCGGATACCAACTCGACGGCACCTAACAACAACAACAACAACATCGCAGTCTCCACAGTGGTAATGTTTCCCAAACTCTAATCGTTTGATCTCTTCCATCAGAGTTTTGTCTTATCTGTTTCTGCTCTGCAGGACAGTTTGATTTTTTTTTTCCTTTGCCATACTTGGGGGCTGAGCCCTGAGCCGTGCACATACATTGCAAGGACTCAACCACTGACCCCCACCCTCGACCCATTTTTAATCTTGAGTCAGGGTCTCCTAAAGTTGCACAATGGCCTCTGGCCTTGAACCTGTGATCCTCCTGCTTCTGCCTCCCAAGCCACTGGATTCCAAGTGTGCACCACTATGCCTGGCTATTGTTTAAATTTTTTGAGTGACTTTAACTGATTTACTTTTAAAATTTTTTAGACTTCTCCTAAATCAAAGCCTGCAGCTATAGCCCTGTGGCATCCGATCCCGTCAGATCTCTGAAGCTAAGCAGGGTCAGGCCTGGTTAGTACTTGGATGGGAGACCACCTGGGAACAGCAGGTGCTGTAGGCTTAGGAGATGGACCCCACAACCCACTCCCAAAAATCAATCCACCATTTAAAACCCTATGAACAGCAGAGAAGCACTGACAATAGCGTTTTGCTTATTATACATAGGGTTGCTACGGTGGCACCTAACAACAACAACCTAAATCAAAACACACATGAAACCACCAGCATGTTTTAAAACCCATTGAAATCAATGTTGTAATTGTTAGGTGCCATTGAGTCAGGTCTGATTCATCGTGATCCTTTGTACAACAGAACAAAAATCAATACGTAATATTAAATGAAAAGACACAGATGTGCTTGAGGTGCCTAACGTCACCCTGGGTGGCTGCTGTGGGGCCCTTGCAAGCGATGGGCCTAAGACTTCCCCACTCACCACGGATCTCCTAAGAACCTTCGTGTCCCCTGACACCAGTGGGAAGCTTTGGCTCGTTATCATCAAGGACAGTGGCCCACGCACTGGCTGGGATTTCAGCCTTGACCGGCAGAAAGGACAAACCCAGGAGTGGCTTGTGCTGAGCAACGGATCTGAGTTTCGCATGAGACGTGTGAGCCAGGGCATGTGGCTTTCTGGGCCCTTAGTATCGCCTGTCCTGGGTCACACCCCCAGAGCTCAGCCAGGCCTTCCTGCCGCTCCCCCAGGCAGTCCGCGTGCGCTCCTCAGCATGTCCCCATCTGCCTCACCGAAGCAGGTGACATCCCCTGGCAGCTGCGGGAGCTCTGCCAGAGGCAGCCCGCTCCCGGCACCCTGGAGTGTTTATAGTCTCCGGATCTGTTTTCCCCACGGGTCTCTGTTTGCCTTTGAGTCAACGTCTGTCCTGTACCCAGCCATGTGTCCGCGGAGGCCATTTAATGCCAGCCAGAGAAAACAAGCTTCACGCTGCGCTGAGCCAAAGGAGAGGTGACAGCTGGCTGATGGCTTGTGATTCACCCAAGTGGACACTGAAACCCGGATGAATCTCGAGGGGCAGCCACCGAGGGCGCACATTAGGCACGGGTGGGACCAGGGTTGGGCTGCTCCGAGAGCAACGTGACATTGCAACCTGCGTTTAGATAACGTGACATTGCAACCTGCTTTTAGATAACCTCCGCTCTGCAATGACGGAAGTCAGGAGAGAGGTGTGAGGAAGTCAAGCGTCCTTCAGCACCTTTCCTGGAAAAGCTGGACAGGCCAGAAGACCCAAGTTCCAATTTCATTCTCTTTCTTAATGGCAATGACCTCAGTGGCTTCCAGTGGCTTCTTTGCTCCTCATTCCTTCACCTGTGCAAAGGAAAGGTGAGCCGCAGCTCTGAAGGCCTCTTGAGACATCTTGCCCATAAGGCACGGAAGGACACTGACGCACGGCTGTGGGATGGCTGGGAAGGATCCGGGTACCAGGGGGCGGGGCCTGGCTACACACTGAGTGAATCCTGACACATGGACCCCTGTCTTGCTTTTGTGGAGGAACAGTCTATTTGAATGCATGTGAATATGTGAGGATTAAACGTCACCTCACCAGCCAGACTCATAATGGGGCAGCTTGAGGTGGGTGGGAACAGACCAGGGCTGAAGCGGAGTGCAAGGGTTTGTCTACAGTCTAAGAGCGTTCTCCCAAATGTGCTGGAGGCTGGGTCTCCAGGGCGGCACTACTGGGACTTGGTGGACACTTAAGAGGCAGAGCCTAGGGGCAGGTCTTTAGGTAAACTGAGGATGTGTCCTTGGAAAGGACTGTGGGACTCCAGTGTCTCTCCAGCTTCCTGTTTCGAGCTGTGATTTCTTCCTCCCACACCTGCTTCTGCCATCACCATCCACGGGGCACTGACACAGCCAAGTGGACAGAGCCTCTCAACGGAGCCTGCCCCATGCTGTTTGGACTTCCAGGCTCCAAAGATGTGAACTAAATCAAACTCCTTACTTTATAAAGTTAGCCTGCCTTAGGTATTTCAATACAGTACAGCAAAACAGACAAATACATGAGGTAATTAGTTTTTCTAAAATGTATGCACGTCCTTATAATTAATTTAGTCTGTTTCAAAAAAAATTATGGACAGTCAAATTGTGCTTCCAGCTCAGTGAAAGTTTTCAGTAGTCAGTAAAGACCAGGGGAATTGTTATGGACAATGAAAAAGGGATCGATCTGGATAGATGAGAGGGATGCAAAGGCATTCTCCCAAGGACCAGCATAAGCAAAGGCCCTGAGGCCAGACCCCAGAAGGGCAAGGTTGGAAAGAGAAGAGTGATCAGGAAAATGAAAACACAGGTTCCCACTGGGGACCTGAGAAGACAGACCCAGGGATGCCAAGTCAATTGGTGTTTTCTGTCATTCAAGGCCTGTAGCAAATATTTTTTTTTGTTAATACTTTGTTCATTTAACAAAGTTCAAAGTTCATTTAACAAAGAAAACTCTCAGGTTTTGAGGGGTGCCGTGGCTCACACCTGTAATCTCAGTGACTCATGAGGTGGAAGCAGGAGGATCATGAGTTTAAGGCGAGAGGCAGCCTGAGCAACTTAATGAGACACTGTCTCAAAACAAAATATAAATATTAGCTGGTGGGGGTGGGGATGCAGGTCAGTGGTGGAGCACTTGCAGAGTACGTTTGATGCTCTGGGTTCAACTCCCAGTACCGAAAAAAACCAACCAAACAAACAAAAAACTCTCAGGTTTAAAGAAAAAAAAAAAAAAAAGAAAGAAAAAAAGAAAAAGAAAAAGCTAAAACTCTAAGCAAAAAGACCGAGGGAGAATTAAATCACAGAAAATGTAGAGAGAAGCTGTGCTAAGGGATTTAATAAAATTTCCAGATCTTGAAAGCTCACTGGTGGGGTCTGAGACATGAAGGACACAGTCATCAGCACCATCCTTTTCTCCTCCCAAGGAAGCCAGTGAAGACGTTCAGAGCTTCAGGAGTGTGGCGGTAGGGGTGGGCGCGCCCTGCAGCAGGCTGGGCAACCCTTTTCTCCTCCATACATGATCGAGCTGGAGGCACTGCCGCTGCAGGAGCTATTTGCAGGAGATGCCCTTGCTTGTCATCAACCTGGCCAACAGCTGATCACCTTCTCTAGACAATTGCCTTCCCCAAATGACTATCCCTGATAGAACAGGCTCTGGAAGCCAGGGACTCTGGAGGCTGAGACAGGAGGATCTCACGTTGAAGGCGAGGGCAGCCTGCACAACTTAGCAAGACCCCGAATCAAGATAAAAAATAGAAAAGGGGCAAGGGGTGCAGCTCTGTTGTGGGGTGCTTATCTAGCATGCACAAGGCCCAGGGTTCAACCACCAGTACTGGAAAAAATAAAATAAAATAAAATAAGGCAAGGGCATTCTGGGCTAGAGTAAACCTGCAGCCCAGAGCCTGGCCATGTGATATGGAGGGAGTCCCTGCCCTCTCCCAGCCTCAAGGCCCACTTGTGAGATGAAAGGCCCCGAAGCCTGTTTTATAATAAAATGTTGAGTATCTAATGTAATTAGAGCACAGTATACCATGTTGTTATTGTTAGGTGCCGTCGAGTCGGTATCCAACTCATAGCAACCCTCTGTTCAACAGGGGAAACACTATTGTCAGTGCTTCTCTGCTGTTCATAGGGTTTTCAATGGCAGATTGATTTTGGGGAGGGGGTTGCCAGGTCCTTCTCCCAAGCCTACAGCTTCCGGTGTTCCCAGGCGGTCTCCCATCCAGGTACTAACCAGGCCTGACCCTGCTTAGCTTCCGAGATCTGAAGGGATCGGATGCCACAGGGCTACCGCTGCAGGCACAGTATACCATAGAGTGTTGGTTTTTCCCGCTCATGATCTTGGGGCTGCCTGGATGCTGCCCGGCATCTCCAGGGAGGATGATACTGTTTGTTACTAACCTGGGTAAAACGCGAAACTCGAAGCATAGCTTCTGCTGAATATGGATCACTTTGGTGTTGTTGTTAGGTGCCATCGAGTCAGTATCCAACTCATCGCAATCCTACATGCAACAGGTGAAATACTATTGTCAGTGTTTCGCTGCTGTTCATAGGATTTTCAATGGCAGATTGATTTTGGGGAGTGGGTTGCTGGGTCCATCTCCTAAGCCTACAGCACCTGGTGTTCCCAGGCAGTCTCCCGTCCAAGTACTAACCAGGCCTGACCCTGCTTAGCTTCCGAGATCTAATGGGATTGGCTGCCACAGTGCTATGGCTGCAGGCTTGTATCACTTTTGTTGTTGTTGTTAGGTGCCGTCGAGTCAGTATCTGACTCATAGTGACCCTGATAGGGTTTTCAATGGCTGACTATTTTGGGATTGCCTTGGGAGTGGATTGCCAGGTCCTTCTCCCATTTTTGCGGTGCTGGGAATTGAACTTGGGACCTCATAGACTGCAGCGCAGCACTCTACCAACCGAGCTAAATCCCAGCCCCTTGTATCACTTTAGCATCATTGTTGTTGTTGTTGTTGTTAGGTGCCGTCCAGTCGGTATCCGACTCATAGCGACCCTCATAGGGTTTTCAATGGCTGACTGTTTCAGGATTGCCTTGGGAGTGGATTGCCAGGTCCTTCTCCCATTTTTGCGGTGCTGGGAATTGAACTCGGGACCTCAGAGACTGCAGCGCAGCGCTCTACCAACTGAGCTAAATCCCAGCCCTTAGCATCATTATAAAGTTGAAAAAGGCTAAGTTGGTCAAAGCATCCCAGGTCAGGGACCACTGGCATTGGGGCTTCACCTCTCCGGGTTGCTGACCAAGGCAGTGTGGGCTCACAGCCCAGCAGGGAACCGAGGCACGGGCATCTCTGGGTGCAGGTGAGTCTTGCAAAGGGCCCAGAACATCTTCCAGATGCTGACCTTTTTGCAGTGATGTCATTTTCTCTAGCTGTGCTTGGGTTACCCAGTAATGGATGTGCTACTGGGATTTAGTTCAGTTGGTAGAGCGCTGCTCTGCAGTCTTTGAGGTCCTGAGTTTGAGTCCCAGCACCACAAAAGTAGGAGAAGGATATGGCAATCCACTCCCAAAGCCAATCCCGAAACCATCAGCCATTGAAAACTCTGTGAGGGTCACTATGAGTCGAGTCAGAAACCTGTGGACAGCACCTAACAACAACAACAACAGTAAGTCGGAAACAGATCCCAGGCTGTGTTCCTGGGGTCTGAGCCCATGGACAGTGAAGAGCAAGGGACTGTCCCCAAACCCTGTCAGTCCTGGCAGTGCATGTGTGGTGGACCCAGACCGTGCTCACACACCCTGGGGACCCCAGTGGCCAGGAGCACCTCAGTGGGTCCCTCCTCCTTCCCAGGGGCAGCGGACTCTTGACCACGCGTTGATGGGGAGCTTGCAAAGGGCCCAACTGTTTGGGCGGAAGGCTCTGCTGCAGCGCCATTGCCCAGGGCTTCCTCCACCCCCACAGATGTTCCCGGGAGCCCTCCTAACACACCTCCCACGTGTGAATCCCCATCTCAGGACCCGTTTCCAGGGAAACCAACAAGAGACAAACAGATCCTTCAGAACTGCTGTGGACACTCATCAGTTCTGTTACTGACCCCACAGGACTGGCCTGGGAGTGTCTATGCCTATCATCATGCTCCCCCCCCCCCCGTGGGGGGGAAATGCATGTAGGGGACCAATCACTGACTTCTACTGGCCTTTTGTGTGTGTGTGTGTGTGTGTGTGTGTGGTACTGGGGGATGAACCCAGGGCCTCGCGCCTACATGTTCTGCAAGTGCTGGACCACTGAGCTGCACCTCAGCCCATATTTTTACTTTTTGAGACAGGGTCTCGCTAAGTTACACAGACTGCCTCTGGTCTCCAACTTGCGATCCTCCTGCCTCTGCCTCTCCAGCCGCTGGGATTACAGGCGTGCGCCACCGTGCCCAGCTACGTCTAGTGGCCTTTGAGGACAGGGAGCCTTGAGGCTATCGCTAACCCTTGGGGAAGAGCCCCCCCCCCCCCATACATACAAAATAAAAATAACGATAATAAATTTTTTAAGTGCAAGGGCAGGGAGAGGGAACCTCAGGATTTCCAGGCTGGAAAAGTTCTCCTTCTTTCTGGCACTCCCTCCCAGTGCTTGGCGGCCTCTGCCATTCGGAAGTTCTTTTTCCTTCAGAACTGGAATCCCTCCTTCTGTGATCTGTCCCCGTTTCCTCTCCCTTTTTCCTCCCCAGAGCTGTGCTCTTGCCAGGAAAGAAAGTTGAATGGGAACAAAGGCATATGGTTTTCCTATCAAGACGGATGCCGCATGTTAAGGAAGCCAGAGGAAAGTGTTCAAATAAGGACAACGGAAATATGCTTGCAAGGCACCAAACTTTGAAACAGATTTTGTTTTGTTTTGTTTTTGGTTCTGTTGTTGTTTTTTGATAAGGGTCTCTTGTAGCCCAGGCTGGCCAGGAACACACGGTGTAGATCAGTCTGGCCTCTAACTTGGGTGGATCTTCCTGCCTCAGCCTCACGTGTGTGGGGATGGTACAGATGTGCGCCACCGCACCCAGCTGAACCTGACTTTCAAAAAGGTAACTGAAGCAAGCCAGGCGCGGTGGCCCACGCCTGTAATCCTAGTGGCTCTGGAGGTGGAGGCAGGAGGATCGCAAGTTCGAGACCAGAGGCAGTCTGCATAACTTAGTGTCTCAAAAAGTGAAAAACTGGGCTGAGGGTGCAGCTCAGTGGTCCAGCACATGCAGAGCATGCGAGCGTGAGGCCCTGGGTTCAACCCCCAGTACCGCAAAAAAAAAAAAAAAAAAAGATAACTGAAGCAGTGGGTGCTCCCCTTTGTCCAGTTAATTAAACCTTTGGAAGATGAAGACTATCTTGGAGACCCCTGTGGCGGCAGGACGGGACAGGGAAGCCCTGGCTTTGGAGGCTCACTTCATGCGTTCCAAACTTGTTTCTGAGGTGGGCATGGTGGGGTGAGGCCTGTAATCCCAGCTCCTCGGGAGGCTGAGGTAGGCGTAGCACTAGAGCCCAATCTGGACCACATAGTGAAACCCCCATCTCAAAAAAACAAGTAAAGCAACATAATTGGGATCCAAGGATATATAGAAAAATATTCCCAGAAAAAGACAAATTTGAAGAGAGGCCTTTGGTGGTGGGGGGGGGGTCGGATAGAGCGGGGAAGTGCACAAGAGGGTAAGGGGGAAGTTATCTGGGCAATGTATAATGAAATGCACATATGGAAATGTCACAATGAAATGCATGTCAGA
>VMDO01022022.1:22942-34363 GCA_007922755.1 Pedetes capensis
CTATTGTCAGTGCTTCTCTGCTGTTCATAGGGTTTTCAATGGCAGATTGATTTTTGGGAGGGGGTTGCCAGGTCCTTCTCCCAAGCCTACAGCTTCTGGTGTTCCCAGGCGGTCTCCCATCCAGGTACTAACCAGGCCTGACCCTGCTTAGCTTCCGAGATCTGACGGGATCGGATGCCACAGGGCTACGGCTGCAGGCGCTGAGTTAAGTTGAAGGTATAAAAAACCACAAAGGAGCTAAGGATGTGGCTCAGGGGGAGGGCACTTGCCTAGCACATGTGAGGCCCTGGGTTTGGTCTCCAGCCCTGGAAGAAACAGAAAAAGAAAAACCACACAGCAGTACTAGAGCGTTAATTAAGACTGAAGTCCAGAATAATATCCCAAGCAACTTGTTGTTGTTTGTTGTTAGGTGCCATCGAGTCGTATCCGACTCATAGCGACCCTCATAGGGTTTTCAATGGCTGACTGTTTCAGGATTGCCTTGGGAGTGGATTGCCAGGCCCTTCTCCCATTTTTGTGGTACTGGGATTCGAACCTGGGATCTCAGAGACTGCAGAGCAGCGCTCTACCAACTGAGCTAAATTTCAGCCTCCTCCTGAGCAACTACTAGATGCAAAGTCCTACCACATTTTGCTTTTACTGAGAAATTGACAAGCTGCTCCTAAAACTCATGTGGAAACACAAAAGATCCAGGACAGCCAAACAACTTTGAGAAGAAGCAAGGTTGGAAGATCAGTGTGGCGTGATTTCAAGCCCCATTATGAAGCTACAGTAGTCAAGACCAGGCTGTATTGCAGTAGAGACAGATGAATGGAGCAATGGGATGGGGTCCAGAAACAAATTATACATATATGGAGAACTGAGTTTTTAACATGAAGACACAAAGGGAAATTTGTGGAGAAAAGAGAGTCTTTTTCAACAAATTGTTCTGGGATCCTTGGATATTCATACTCTAAAAACTGAACGCAGAGCCAGGCATGGTGGTGTTGTGTTGTTAGGTGCCATCGAGTAGTGTCCGACTCGTAGCGACCCTCATAGGGTTTTCAATGGCTAGCTGTTTCGGGATTGCCTCGGGAGTGGATTGCCAGGTCCTTCTCCCAGGCATAGTGGTACATGCCTATAATCACTCTTAGGAGGCTGAGGCAGGAGGATCAACGTTGAGTACAAGGCCACCCTGATCTGCATAGCAAGTTCCAGTCCAGCCTGGGCTACACAGTGAGACCCTGTCTCAAAACAACAACAACCAACAATAACAACGAGAAAGAAGGAAAAGATTTTATTTTCTTCGCTGAAGAAGATAAATGACACAAGCATAATCAAAGATGTTCAGTGTCATTAATCCTTGGAGAAATGCAAATTAAAACCACAGTGAGAGACCATGGCAGTCTATTAGAATGGCTAAAACTAAAAAGATGGACCACACCAAAAGTTGTCACAAGAGTGACTGCAATGACAACTTTCCTACCCCATGAGACTGTACAGTGGTACTACCAGGCCAGGTGTGGTGGTGTGCATCAGTCATCCAGTGCTGCTTGAGAGGCTGAGCCAGGAAGATTGCTTGAGCCCAGGAGTTTGAAACCAGCCTGGCTAACATAGCAAGACTCTGTCTCAAAACTAAAACAATTAAGCATAGGGGAGGCTAAGGGGTAACCTATACGAATGATGTTTATCAGAATGCATATATGGAAATGTCACAATGAAAAGCATGTCAAAATGAATCACATTAAGATGTACATTAAAAATTTGTAATAAAAAAGATAAAGAAAACAATTAAAAACAAAAAACCAAACCAAACAAACAAGCAAAGAAAACATACAAAATGGTACCACTATGGAAAAGAGTATGGCAATTTCTTTCAAAGCTAGATGTTTGCTAGTCAAGATCCAGTTGCTCTTCTTTCTGAAATATTCCCAGGAGAAATGAAAATATAGACCCTCCCACAAAGATTGATGGCAGAAGGATGTGGCAATCCATTCCCGAAGCAATCCTGAAACAATCAGCCACTGAAAAACCCTATGAGGGTTGCTATGAGTTGAACCTGACTTGACGGCACCTAACAACCACAGCAACACAAAGATCTGGTCATGGATATCCATGGCAGGTTTATTTGTAGTGGCCATGAGCTAGAAATAACCCAGTGCCCAGTGTCATTAGGTGAACGGATACACACACTGTGGACCCCAGGACTGGGCTCTCTGGGCAGTGGGCTGGGATGCCTGGTGCCCAGCAGGGAGGTCTGGGAGGCTCTGAGCATGATGTCATCAGGGGCTGGCTCTGCAGCCGTGAGCCGGCCCAATGCCACGCCCCTGGGCCCTCTGAGACTGCCCACCCCACAGCAGAGGGAGCAGCAGGTGGGGGTGTGAAGCCTAGGCTTGAGCACTGACCTTGCCCCTGCTTGCCGTTGCCTTTGAACTGATCCCTGAGCACGTCTGGCATGACACAAAGACAGGCCTGCCTTCAACCACTCTCCCGGACCTGCCGACACTGCCATCCGAGCTTTCCCACAGTGGGCTGCATCTGCCTTTGCATCTGGCTGCATCAGGTTCAACAGTGTCGCCAGAGCCTGGCACACAGGAAGTGTTCAATATGTGTTTACTAATAGGTTGAAGCACCTACTGTGGCCTGGCACCTGCAGCCGTAGCACTGTGGCATCCGATCCTGTCAGATCTCGGAAGCTAAGCAGGGTCAGACTTGGTTAGTACTAGGATGGGAGACAGCCTGGGAACACCAGGTGCTGTAGGCTTGGGAGAAGGACCTGGAAACCCACTCCCAAAAAATCAATCTGCCATTGAAAACCCTATGAATAGCAGAGAAGCACTGACAAAGTGTTTTACCTGTTGTACGTAAGGTCGCTATGAGTCGGATATCGACTCAATGGCACCTAACAACAACAACAACACTGTGTACTGGGCATTGGGCATATGACAGTGTATTTAAATTTTTAAAATGCTCTGCCATGTGGGTCTCATCGCCCCCAGGTTAGAGGTGAGGAAACTGAGGCGGAGCAGAATGGCTGGAAGTGTCTTAAAGACAATTGGCTTTTGAGAGGTGCTGCTGGAACTTGAACCTGGGACCCCAGAGTCCTGGATCTTATTATCAGCCTCTAGTGTGGGGACTTGCCTCCCTTCCCTGCCCCACAGTAGTAGATGGTAGAGTACAGGAAGGTTCGATTTGCCCCTCTCTGCCCCTCCTGCGGGTAGGGATGCTCCTGGCGCTGGCCCAGTATCACACCACTGGTCCCTCTGAGACTGCCCACCCCAGAGCGCGCCCCGTGGCCCTGCACACAGAGCTGTGCCGGCCCGTGGTCTCGCATTTGCCTAACTGGTTGGTGTCTGGGGTGTGCCAGCTGTGGGCCAGCCTGGTTGGGTTTCCTGCAGGTTCCCACGGAGATCAGCCTTTTCTGGAAGGATCCGACGCCACCTGCCCTAGCTGACCTGGTGACGACTCTGCTCACCCCTCCGGAGGCCTCAGTTGTCAGCCTGACCAAGTCACTCCGGGGAAGTGAGAGCTCATAATTGTTTGACTAATCCACATGTGGCAACGCACTGGAGGGTGTTTTCTTAGCAAGAGGCAGGGCCGTGAGAGCTTTGCCGGCTGCAGTGTGGCCTGTCTGTCTGCAGCGGGGTGCGGGGCATCCCTGGCCTGGGAGCACACAGATGACGAGGGATGGGTGGGAAGGGGCTGGGCCAGCTCCGGCCCTCTGGAAGCCTGCATCGTTCCCTGGCCAAGCTCCTAGGGCTGCGATGCACTGGCCACGACCTCGGAGGCCTCTCTTACACGCAGTTCCGAGGCCCGAAGTCCATGATCAATGTGTCAGGAGGGCAGAGCTCCCTCCCAGCAGCTCTCAGCAGACTCCTCTTGATGCTTCCAGCTTCTGGTGGCTCCCAGTGTTCCTTTGCTTGTGGCTGCCTCACTCCAATCTTCATGTGGCCTTTGCCTTTGTCACTTTTAGCGACTCTCAGCCTCGGATTTAGGACCTATCTGGATAATCCTGGACACTCTTATCTCAAACGCCTTAACTTAGTAACATCCGCAATGACCCTTTTTCCAGATACAGTCGCGGCATAGATTCCAGGTGGACAAATATTTTTGAGAGGCCATCGTTCCAACGCTAAACCTCGCAAGCTGCCTCTGTCAGAGCTATCACGTGGCACGGGCACTTTTCTTTTTGCTAGATGCTTCTCCCCTGGTCCTTTCTTCTTCGTTCCACGCCACTGTCCTATTCAGCCTGCCTCTTCTATGGCTGGGACTGGTGCAGTAGTCTTCCGAGCTGCCCAGTCTCTCTGCTCTCATTCTCAGCTCCTCTCCGTCCTTTCTGCTGCCCCACAGTGAATCTTCTAATCCTCAAGTCACCCTGTCCCATCCCTGCTGCAGACACTCCCAAAGGGCAAGTCTGGCTTTGATGAGGTGTTCAAGCCCTGCCCAGCTGCCCAGTTTCTTGTCAAGGTTTCTGCCCACACCTGCTACTCCCCAGGGCCTTGGGAAAGACTGTTGTCTCCCCTTGAAATGCCTTTTTCTGATGCTCCTTGTTCGGTGCCCAGCCTACCGGGTCAGCCTCTGAGGATTTCTCTAGCCTCATTGTGGGTCCTCAGCACCTGCTGGGGGCCCAGCGCTCATTACCTGTCAGCATCATTCACCAGTGTGCCCAGGGTCCTCTTCCATAAAGTTAGCATTGCTTAGGGGCCGGGATAGCAACGCTGCCTTTGTGACCACCATCCAGCCCAGCATAAAGTTTAACACATAGTAGGTGCCAAGTAAGGCTCATTGAATGAGTAGCTTGGTATAGTCAGCCACTCAGAGACAGACTCTCTCTAACTCATGGTTACATTCTGTCAGCATCTTTTCTTTTCTTTTCTTTTCTTTTTTCTTTATTCTTTTGTCTCTTTTTTCTTCTTTTTTCTTTTCTTTTTTTCTCTTCTATTCTCTTATTTTCTTTTCTATTCTTGTCTCTTCTTTTTTTCTTTTCTCTTCTTTATTCTTTTTTCTCTTTTTTTCTTTTTTCTTTTCTTTTCTTTTTTCTTGGTATGTATCTTAAATTTGTAGGAACTGAGCTCCCACAATGCAGAGTGGAGTGGCCTGAAAGAGCATGGCTTTTGAAATCAGACATAATTATAGACAAAGCCTTCCTGGGCTACTTATTTTCTGTACCATTTGGGAAGATCACTCACTTTTCTTTTGGAGTCTCTATTTCCTCATCTGAAAATTGAGATTGACGTTGCCTCCCTGACAATAGTAGCAATTGCACATATAGTGACCATTGGACCCAGAATTTCCATTCTTAGGTATGTGCCCAAGAAACACCTGGATAGAAATGTTCACAGTGGCATTATTCATAACAAGCAAAAGGTGGAAGCCACTCAAGTGTCCACAGCGGATGAATGAACAGATATTGTACAGTTGTACAATGGAATGTTATTTGGCCACGTGTTGTGTAAAAGCCAAAGGGAATGCAGACAGACCAAAGGATGGATCCCGACAAACCTCGTGAACTGGGAGTTTATTGGGGTTGCTTGCAGGGGTGTGGGTGACTTGCAGACAGCTCCACCAAGGGGAAGAATCCTGCCAGGGACTTTCCCACTGAGGTGGCCCAAGGCTTCTCCATCATCAAACTCTCCCTGCACTGGCAGTATTTACAGGAGTGAGCTTCTCTCTCTCCTCAGCACTGGGGTTACTCACAAGAGCAAGTCTCTTTCTCTCCCAGCACTGCGGTCACTTACAGGACTAAAGTCTCTCCTCTCTCAACATTGGGGTCACTGACAGGAGCAACTATGACTTCCCAGCAGCCTCTTGGGTGGTGGTACCACCGTGGAGCCCGCACCTCAGCCAATCACGCATCTCTTCTATAACTTAGCATCCTGGCTGGGCATGGTGGTGCACGCCTGTAATCCCAGCGGCTGGAGCGGCAGAGGCAGGAGGATCGCATGTTCGAGACCAGAGGCAGTCTGCATAACTTAGTGAGACCCTGTCTCAAAAAGTCAAAAAAAAAAAAAAAAAAAGGGCTGGGGGTGCAGCTCAGTGGTCCAGCACTTGCAGAGCATGCAAGCGAGAGGCCCTGGGTTCAATCCCCAGTACTGCAAAACAAACAAACAAACAAACAAACAAACAAACATTTAGCATCCTGCATCTGCGGTAGGAGGGGCTAGTGATTGGCACTTCAGAGGAGGGCCTTGTAGGTGCCCCATCCCTCCCCCTCCCAGAGGGAATGTGGAAAGCCCCATTATCAGTACAATAGGCCTAGCTGTGCTGTATAGTTCTGTCCATTTGGCTGCCATAGCTCTGGAGCCAAGGTCCCCTGAAGTCATTCCATGTGATCTGTACCAAGATGGCCAAGATGGTGATCATCATACGCATCCCATGTCCAGTCTGGAGGAATCAGCTACACAAAACCACGAAAAGGAATGAAGCAGTGATGTATAGCACAACTTGGATGAACCTTGAAGGCCTTGTGCCATCCGAGAGCAGCTCTTCACAGACGATC
Organism: Pedetes capensis; assembly: GCA_007922755.1. Lineage (NCBI taxonomy): Eukaryota > Metazoa > Chordata > Mammalia > Rodentia > Pedetidae > Pedetes > Pedetes capensis. The sequence continues at coordinate 29,421 of VMDO01022022.1, forward strand.
ACAGACTGGATGATTCCGCAGGAAACGTCCAGAGTAGATCAATCGAGAGAGACAGAAACCGATTCATGGCTTGCATCTCCAGGCCGTAAGCTCCATAAGGGCTGTGCCTTCCTGGGTCACTGACGTACTGTGCCTGGCACTCGGGAGGTGCCAGAACAATATTTGTGAATAGGAGAAAAAATGGATTGATGTGGAGAAGAGGATCAAAGGAGGAATGCAAGGAGCTCTGTTAGGTACATTAGCTTCAATGTTGTTGTTGTTGTTAGATGCCATCGAGTCGGTATCCGACTCATAGTGACCCTCTGTACAATAGGGGAAACACTATTGTCAGTGATTCTCTGCTGTGCATAGGGTTTTCAATGGCAGATTGATTTTTGGGAGGGGGTTGCCAGGTCCTTCTCCCAAGCCTACAGCTTCTGGTGTTCCCAGGCGGTCTCCCATCCAGGTACTAAGCAGGCCCGACCCTGCTTAGCTTCCGAGATCTGACGGGATCGGATGCCACAGGGCTACAGCTGCAGGCTGCTTCAATAGTAATGGGCAAACTGGAGGAAGAAGGGGATTCTGACTGACTCCTGTGTCCGGCCATAATGGATGAAGCCATGTGCAAGACAATCTGCAAGGACATTGGAAGGACCTTATTCTAAAGGACCACACACCTTAATTCGAGACCAAAAGCTGCCTGGATATAAACAAAGGCTGAACAATCCAAGACATCTATGGGTCCCTTATTTTGAAATATGCCAAACAAATCCATTGAGCCACTTTACAAAACAGAGACCTGAGGTTTCATATGCTCTAAAGTACAAATACAAGCAAGGACTTTACCAGGCACAGTTCCCTCGCTCAGTGGTTACATCCCACGAGGCACCAAGGGTTAGGTGCCCAGGGCTAACATCACATGGGGGGTGCTTTACTTGAAACAAAAGTAGAGGGAACATGCCTGCAGCTGTAGTCCTGTGGCATCCGATCCCATCAGATCTCGGAGGCTAAGCAGGGTTGGATCTGGTTAGTACATGGATGGGAGACCACCTGGGAACAGCAGGTGTTGTAGCCTTGGAAGAAGAACCTGGCAACCCATTCCCAAAAAGAAAATCAGCCATTGAAAACCCTATGAATAGCAGAGAAGCACTGATGATAGTGTTTTGCCTGTTGTATGTAGGGTAGCTATGAGTCAGACGCTGACTCGATGACACCTAACAACAACAACAACAACAACAACCTTACCCAATCAAAATGGTACTTTGTTGCTGCATCCTGTGAAGGGAAGGAACACTGTGTTCTCACGTAGTGGAAGGAGGAAGGGCAAAAGGAGCCTGAGCCACTTCTCTCCAGCCTTGTGGAAGGATACAAATTCCATTTCAGAGGGTGATCCGCCCGAATGACTTAATCCCAAAGTCTCCTCCTGTGAATGCTATTACACTGGGGCTGAGGTGCCAACCTATGGCTTTTGGTGGGGGCACATTCATTCAAATCACAGCAGGCCCCATGTGGGAAATCCTGCCTAGGGCTTATGAAACTCATAATAAGACATAGATCTGGGCCCAGAGAGCAAGAAATGGCTCTCTTTGAAGGAGCTGATCACAGGCACTCGGTTGGCACAAGTGATCTGCAACAATAGGCACAGTTTTTGTTTTTGTTTTTGTTTTTTTTTTTGGTACTGGGGGTTGAACCCAGGGCCTTGCACTTCCATGCTCTGCAAGTGCTGGACCACTGAGCTTCATCCCCAGCCCATTTTTTTTTACTTTTTGAGACAGGTTCTCACTAAGTTACTCAGACTGCCTCTGGTCTTGAACTTGCAATCCTCCTGTCTCTGTCTCCCAAATTGCTGGGATTACAGGCATGCGCCACCGCACCGGCTTTTAACAGCCACATTTCTTTGCATCACTTCTCACTAAAGAGATTCTTTGCCCAGCCTTTGCCTCTAAATGGCTTCTGCCCTGCCCTGGTCAACAGAGGTGGAGGAAGTGACAGTGTGTGAGTTCTAAGCATGGCCCTCCAGGGATCTTCCAGTTTCCATTCTCCTGCCCTTGGAACCTTAAGACCACTGCGTGAATGATCCTGGGTGAGCCTGCTGGGTGATGAGGGACATTGGCCCTGGTCCCATTGCCTTGTCACCCTGGGAAGCAGCCAGCTAATCCCCTGAAGCTGAGCCAGTTAACTGACCAGTGATGCTGAGTAGGAGCACCTGAGCTCAGCAGAAGAGCGACCCGGCTGAGCCCATCCCACACTGCTGACTCAGAACTGTTAGCTAAATAAATGCTTATTGTTTAAGCTACTAAGTTTTGGGATGGTTTATTACACAATGAAAGCCTAATTGATACAGCTGCCACCTTCCTTGAGGAAGGACTTGCAGAGGAGAAGGAGTTGTCATCTCATCTTCTAATCCGAGCAGGGACAAAGCTGAGTAATGGACTAGCCCAGTGCCGCCTAAATGTAATAGGAACCACAAAGGTGAACACCTGTGTCATTTTAAATAGCCTAATCCCATATTTCTTTAAAGTATAAATAATTAGGGGAGGTTATTTTAATGATATATTTTACTCAACCCAACATAACCAAAGTATTAGCATTTCAACACGTGATCAAAATAAAAATAATGAATGAGATATTTTACCTCCCTTCATTCATATTATGTCATTGAAATATAGTGTGTATTTTATACTTATGGCACAATTTGACCTGGGGGAGCTACATTTCAGGTGCTCAGTAGCCTCTTATGGTTTGTAGCTGCCGTATTAGGCATCTAGGCTTCTGCATGTTTGGGTTTCACTAATCAGTAAACATTTCCCTTAAAGTCTGGGGAGAAATATTCCCAAATTTTTATGTAGGTAGAAAAGACATTGTGTTAGTCATCTTTCTATCACTATAATCAAATACCTGAGATAACCGACTTATAAAGGAAAAAGGTTTATGTCGGCTCCCAGCTTTGGAGGTTCTAGTCCACGAGCAGTGGACCCTATTTTCTTGGGCCTGTGGAAGGGAGCACATCATGGCAGGAGATCGTGCCAGAGCAAACCTCACCTTATGGCCAGAATAAAAAAAGAGGAGGAGGCCAGAGTCCCCCAGTCCCCTTCAAGGACATGCTCCCAATGACCTAAACACCTCCCGCCAGGCCCTGCTTCATAAAGGTTCCACTACCTCCCAATACTCCACTGGGGAATTTAGCCTTTAACACTTGGGCCTTTGGGGACATTCAAGATCCAAAGAATGAGAGACGTTAAGAAATAAAATAAAATAAAATAAAATAAATAAAAATAAAATTTCCCACAAACTATTGCCACAAAAGAAAGGACTTTAGATGCCCTGAAACATAGAAAAGGCGCAATCCTAGATAAAGAGTACCTTTAAATTGAACACAATTAGCTGTAAGGAAAACTTACTATACTTTTGCTATTTTTCTCATTTGTTGTAGATAAGAGAAAATTCCACTCTATTTTTGCAGGTCTTGTCAAGAGGTTCTTAGAACCTTTTAGGAGAAGGTCTAAAGGGTTTTTTTTGGTTTTGTTTTGTTTTTGTTTTTGTGGTACTTGGGAGTTGAATCCAGGGTCTTGCACATACTTTGCAAGTGCTCTTCCACTGGGCTGCACCTCCAGCCCATTTTTATTTTTTATCTTGAGAGATGGTCTCTTTTAAATTGCACAGGCTGCCTCTGGCCCCTGAGCTTGCGACCTTCCTGCCTTTGCCTCCTGAGTCGCTGGGATTACAGGTGTGCACCACTGTGCCCAGCTTTTGATGGTTAATTTTATAGATCAGCTTGAATGCACTATGAAGTGTCCAGATATTTGGCCAAACATTACTCTGGATATTTCTGTGAGGGTGTTTTTGGAAGAGTTTAACATCTAAATCAGTAGACTAAGCAGAACAGATGGCTCTCCTTAACGTGGATGGGCCTCAGCCGATCAGAGAAAGGCTGAATTGAAGAAAGGCCAATCCCCTCCAGGTTAGAAGGAACCCCTCCCGTCTGACAACCTGGAGCTGGGATGCTGGAGTATGTGCTGCCTTCAGACTCAAACTGAAGCTTCAGTTCTTGCTGGGCCTTGAACCTGCTGACTTCACACTGAAATACGCCATCGCCTTTCCTGGGTCTCTTGGCCTTTAGCTTTTTTTTTTTTTTTCCCGGGGTACTGGGGGTTGAACCCAGGGTCTCGAGCTTATATGCTTTGCAAGTGCTGGACCACTGAGCTGCACCCTCAGCTCATTTTTTTCTTTTTTGAGACAGGGTCTCACTAAATTGTGCAAACTACCTCTAGTCTTGAACTTGCGATCCTCCTGCCTCCACCTCCCGAGTCGCCGGGATTATAGGCATACGCCACCGCGCCCCGGCTAGAATTTTTTTTTTTTTTTGATGGTACTTAACGGTTTAACCTAGGGCTTTGCACATACTTTGCCAGTGCTCTAACACTGAGCTGCCTCGCCCCCAACCATTTTTTTTATTTTTTATTTTGAGTCAGGGTCTTGCTAAGTTACGCAGGCTGCCTCCGGTCTGGAACTTGCGACCCTCCTGCCTCTGCCTTCTGAGTCGCTGGGATTACAGTCGTGCACTGCTGTGCCTGGCAGATCTTCAGATTTGAACTGGATCTACACCCTCCACTGTCCTGCGTCTCCAGCTTGCCAACTGCGACCTTGACACTTGTCAACCTCTATAACTGTGATAGATTTTTGTTTTTTTTCTTTTTTGCGGAACTAGGGGTTGAACCCTGGGCCTTGTGCCTGCATGTTTTGCAAGTGCTGGACCACTGAGCTGCACCCCAGCCCATTTTTTTTTTTTTACTTTTTGGGACAGGGTCTCACTAAGTTACACAGACTGCCTCTGGTCTCCAACTTGCGATCCTCCTGCCTCCGCCTCCTAAACCGCTGGGATTACAGGCGTGCACCACCACGCCTGGCTAACTGTGCCAGATTAAATCTGAGCTGCTGGGGATGGACAGCCACAGCCACTGTAA
>VMDO01022023.1:0-34320 GCA_007922755.1 Pedetes capensis
GTCAACTAGGGGTCAGCCCCTCAGGCTGTTATGAGGGACCCTAGCTGAGAAATATTATTTTAAAAATCCCCAACACAGCACCATAATTTAAAAACATCAATTCTTCTCCTGTCCTCCTTATTCAATATCAAGCTTTCACAAGCATATGATGTGATTGAAAATACCATAGCAGGAGTCAGGGGCACCTTTGTCTTCACTGTGGCATCTTTACTTTTCAAACACTTTAAAGAGGTCTTTTATAACAACTTTTCCTCAGGGTAACGCGTCTTTTGATTTCTTGACGTTTGCTTCCATGACTATTAATTGTACAACCAAGTTAAGCAAAATCTTGGACAACCTCAATCTTTTCTTCATTTATCATGAAGTTGCTTACTGACTCAGCTACAAGGATTTTTGTCCACTTGAGGTTGAGGCACAATCCATACTGAAAGCTGTGTTCTTTGATCTTCATCAGTAAATGTTTCAAATCCTCTTTACTTTCAGCAAGGAGAGTTGTGTCATTGGCATTATGCTGGTTGTTAATGAGTCTTTCTCCAGTCCTGATGCCACATTCTTTTTCATAAAGTCCAGCTTCTCATATTATTTGCTCTGCATAGGTATTGAAGAGGTACAGTAAAAGGATACAGCCCTGATGCACACCTTTCCTGACTTAAACCAAGCATTGTCTCCTTGTTCTGTTGGAATGCCTGCCTCCTGGTCCATGTACATGGTCCTCATGAGTACAATTAAGTGCTCTGGTATTCCCATTCTTTGCAATGTTATCCATAATTTGTTGTGATCTGTCTGACCTATTTCGAATGTCCAGAAATATATGTCTAATAATCTCTTTTCCCTGTGACAATTGTTGAAGGATTTATAGACGAGGTTCACATTACCTGTGAGTCTTCCATTCCACACATCATCATTTCTTTTATGGTTTCTTGAATGTCAAGGTTCCCAGACTCTTTATCATCAAGATCTGTCTCTTTAGACATATTCCAGCTTGTCAGCTTCAACCGAGTGTGTGGCAGCCAGATCTGAGTGAAATTCTTCATGTGTAGCTTGCACAAATGACCTTGTTTCTTTAATAACATCTCTTTTCATTCAGCCTATAATCCCAAAGTATTTTATGTCTTTGTTTATCGTCTTAAGCCTTCATTAGAATGTAATTTCTTTGAGGACATGGTTCTTATCTTTTGTTCACCCTTTTATCACATGTGTCTGGCAAATAATAGATGCTTAACAAATGTTTAGACTAAATGAATTAATGAGCATCTAGCTCTGGTCACAGATTAACTATATAGTTATTTTTATAATTCACCTACAAGCTAAATCAGCATCCTCAAAGGCTGTTTACCAGAGATGTAAACCCAAAATATTTTGATAAGTCTTCACCTTAGAGTGAGTTTTACTTCTCTCACATAAATTGTTGTTGTTGTTGTTAGGTGCTGTCGAGTCGGTATCCGACTCAGAGCTACCCTCATAGGGTTTTCAATGGCTGACTGTTTCGGGATTGCCTTGGGAGTGGATTGCCAGGTCCTTCTCCCATTTTTGTGATGCTGGGAATTGAACTCAGTACCTCAGAGACTGCAGCACAGCTCTCTACGAACTGAGCTAAATCCCAGCCCCTTCTCACCTAAATATCTGTTGACATATGTCAATAATGTTGTTGTTGTTGTTAGGTGGCTTTGAATCAGGTATGACTCATAGCAACCCTATGTATAATAGAATGAAACACTACCTGACACTGACTGTCAATGCTTCTCTCTTATTTCTTAGTGTTTTTGATGGTTGATTGTTTCAGGATTGGGCTACCTGGTCCTTCTCCCAAGCCTATAGCACCTGGTATTCCCAGGTGGTCTCTCATCCAAGGACTAACCAGGCTCAATCCTGCTTATCTTCTGAGATCAGATGGGATTGAATTCCAGAGTGGTATGGGTGTAGATATATCTCAACAATAGAGAGGTAAAATTTGGTAGATTGGTATCTATCAATATGTATTCTCCCCATTCATTCTTTCCTAATTGTTCTTGCTGTAGAGAAAAGACAGAAGAAAAATAGAAGTTGAATAGTGCTTTTTCCCTGATCACTTTTCAGTTTTAAGCCATCTTTTCTATGGTCTATAAGCAGACTTATGATGCTACTCAGCCTTGATATGGAAGCTGGGTCAAGAGGGAATTTGGTACTGAATACTCCAAAGCTGGTTCACTGATTTGATTTGTATTTTTGGGTATACCTTGAATTCACTTTTATCTTGTTGTAGGGCACTGCCTAGAGAGGCAGTTCACCCTGAGGCCTATCTAGGCTCCTTGGAGGACTAAGACTTGTTCCCCAGGCAATCACCTTTGCCCTACATCTGGGAACTCAGGGTCATCGAGCTCCCAAAGATGGCGCTGGCATCCAATCCCTCACCTCAGACCCCTTGACACCGATTGGTGGTTTCCAAACCCCTGAACAGCTCCTGATTGGACCATTCAGGAACCATCCCTGATTGGCTACTTTTACAAAACCAAATTTGCATAACCCCTCTGATTGGCTGAAACTCATATGGGGTGACTGCCTCTAATTGGTCCCTGGCTAGCCCCTAGAGAGTATATAAGGGTGGTATACGGAACAGTCTGGGTCCATTCCATCAACCAGGAAAGATGAGGAAACAATAAAGAGCTGGTGGAGCAGAGCACTTGGAGTCGGCGTCTTCACTGGGAAGAAAGAAGCAAGGAGCGGCCGTGGGCATAAGCCTCTGAGTCTGCATTTCTCAAGGCTTCTCAGAGCAGCCATGGGCATAAGCCTCCTTTCCGGGCAGCACAGCTTGTGGGTGCTCGATTCCCCCTCACCAGATGACAGGTCTTTGGTGGCTGGTTCCCACTCATGGCCGGAGGGTCGTCCAGCGGCAAGGCAACGCCCTACATCTTGTAATTTTTTCTGTCATGTGATGTGGTCAACATTAAAGTTTCTTGAGAGTAGGAACGTTGCTTGTTCTTTTCAACACTGTGTTCAAGTTACTTGAGCAATTGATGTTGAAAACCCAGGGGAACTTGTGATACACTAGGCAGTATCCTCAATCTCAAACTGTCAGATGTGCCCTTGTTCACACGAGGTTTGACTCTACCTGTATCACAAGAGCCAAGAAAAGGAAGGCAAGAGCCGTAGAGATAAACCACATAGAGAATAGAGATGTGGGTCTAATTAGCTTCTGAACTTCCATATAGTAATATCAATGACTATTATATAAATGCTAAAAAGTAGTAGTAGTAATTTACTGTGTCAATTATTATTTGCAAAAGTGTCTACACCTGTGAGGGTCACTGTGAGTTAGATACGCGACTCAACAGCACCTAACAACAACAACGTTTGTATCATATCCTTGGTTGTCATAAACATGTTCATACATCCCTTATAAAAGTGGACCTTTGTAAAGAGATTAAAGAGTAGAAAAATGTACAGCCTCTTATTTGTTCAGAATGAAAAACAAAGTAAAATTAGGGAAAAGTAGCATTTCTAGGCATGTTCTACGTGTTTCTTTTTGTAACTCTTGTGACGGTTCATTTTATGTGTCAACTTGACTGAGATAACAGATGCCCAGATGGCTGCTAACACATGATTTCTGAGTTTGTTCATCAAGGTGTTTCCAGAAGAGATTACCTTTTAAATCAACAGACTATTGCTCTCACCAGTGCAGTTGGGGGATCACCTCATGTGGTGAAGCCCTCAAGTACAACAAAAGGTGAAGGAAGAGGGAATTCAGTCTCTTCATGAGCTGGAACATTGATCTTCACGGGCTTTCAGATACTGGAGCTCTTGATCATCAAACTTCTAGACACCAACACTTACACCCTTGGTGTCCTCTACCATTTTCAGGCTTTTAGGCTTGGACTGGAGTTATTCCATCAACTTTTCTGTTTTTTAGACCTTTGAACTTGGGCTGAATTACTCCACCAGCTTTCCTGGTTTTTTTTTTTTTTTTCTTTCTTTCTTTTTTTCTTTTTAGTACTGGGGTTTGAACCCAGGGCCTCGCGCTTGCATGCTTTGCAAATGCTGGACCACTGAACTGCACCCCCAGCCCATTATTTTACTTTTTGAGATAGGGTCTTGCTAAGTTACCCAGACTGCCTCTGGTCTCAAACTTGTGATCCTCCTGCCTCCGCCTCCCAAGTCGCTGGGATTACAGGTGTGAGCTGCCACGCCCAGCTCAGTTTTCCTGGTTTTTCAACTTGCCAACAGCAGTTTGTGTTATATTTTGGCCTCCATAATCATGCAGACCAATCCCCATGATATCCACCCATCCCTCTCTCTCTCTCTCTCTCTCTCCCTCTCTCTCTCTGTATACATATGTTGTTGTTGTTGTTGTTAGTTGCTGTTGAGTTGTGTCAGACCCATAGTGACTCTCATAGGGTTTTCAACAGCTGATTGTTTTGGGATTGCCTCAGGAGTGGACTGCCAGATCTTTCTCCCATTTCTGTGGTGCTAGGAATTGAACCCCAGATGTCGGAGACTGCAGAGTGGTGCTCTATCAACTGAGCTAAATCCCAGCCCCGTGTATATATATACATGTGCAGATAGATTCACTGCTGAATCTGTTTGTTGCAGGTCCCTGATTAATGTATTTCCTCTGCAGTAATTTGTTTTTTCAGGGTCATGGGAAGAGATACGACTTCCCCGACTTGGGCTTGATCTTAAACATTGGTTGCTTCATGTATACACTTCATGTATGATTCTAGATAAATGTTCTATTCAAAAAAGTCTCCTGGGATTCTGAAAATACAACCTGTCTTCCCTTCTCTGTGTTGCCCAGGTACCCCAAAGAACTCTGCAGTAAAAACAACAGCACAACCACTGAATGAAAAGAGTCCTTTGATTGGGGGTAAGTTTCTGAGTCCAATATGTTCATTCCTAATTGGTCATGTTTATGTTACTCCAAGCTGTTAAATGGCATGGTTTCACTTTCTGTCTCTCATTCTTAGTCTGTCTTGTATTTTTCACAATTGCTTTGCTGTGGTCGGAGTATGTCATCTTCAAAATTGAGGCATTTGCAATGTGATAATAGTAAGAGGCCTGCAGCTGTAACCCTGTGGCATCCAATCCCATCAGATCTCAGAAGCTAAGCAGGGTCTGGCCTGGTTAGTCCTTGGATGGGAGACCTCCTGGGAACACCAGGTGCTGCAGGCTTGGGAGAAGGACCTGGCAACCCACTCCCAAAAATCAATCCGCCATTGAAAACCCTATGAACAGAAGAGAAGAACTGACAATAGTGTTTCACCCGTTGTACATAGGGTCACTATGAGTTGGATACTGACTCGACGGCACCTAACAACAACAATAGTAAGAGGTGGATCCTTTAAGAAGTGATGAGCCATGAGTGTGCCTTCCTCCTGTAAAAGCACCTTCAGGCAGCCTTCAGCTGGCTTGGTCTCTTGCCCATCTGCCTTTTGCCATGTGAGGAGGGTGTTGCTGGACCCAGGTCTGGCTACTTGCCACACCAGCAGCCACTTGAGTTGAGATGCTAAGTGTTGAGGCAAGGAAGGTGACTTCGTTCAAAAAGGTGACTGGAAAAGAAGATGGAGAATTGCTCTCCAAAGTTCAGCTGGTACTTAAGACTAGGAAGAATGTTTTAAATGGGAGGTTTTAGGAAGTAGAAACAAAGGTGTGCAAATAAAATCAAGAAGTTATCTTTGAATTGTAAGTCACAGAAGTCATGCTGACTCTAGCTGGACTCTGGAGGTTTCTGTACCTCAGTTTCTTGTTAGTATAGATGACCATCATAAGCTCTACATTAACAGTCCATATGCTTCCTGCTGCCCGGGTGTCAGAACGCAGGTTGCTTAAGGGCTGTGTTTGTATCCATTTTGTGTTTGTGGCTTTACTCAGGAGCTGTTACGTTTTAGTAAAACTCTATCTTCTAGGGCTAATGGAACCTTTGCAGTCTGGAGTTAATGCTCCCACAGAGAGACAACCAGAAGGCTGTCCCTACTTCAAATGCTGGCATCTGGACCTTGGACTTCCCAGCCTCCAGAACTGTGAGTAATAACTTTCTGTTCTTTATAAATTACCTGGTCTTTGGTATTCTGTTATAGTCACACCAAATGGACTAAGACATGAATTGGTATGAGAAGAGGAAAATTGCTATAACAAATATCTAAGAATGTGGAAGCAGCTCTGGCGTTGGCTGAAAGGTAGGTCCTGGAACCATTTTGAAGTGAACGTTGGAAAGAGCCTTCCTTATTGGGACTGAAGGGTGATTGTGCAGAAGGCTCTTCTTAGAGGTCACCTAAATGGTACCAAATTACAGACAATAAAGGCCATTCTTGTGAGATCTCAGTTGGAAAGGAGGGACAGTGTATTGAAAACTAGAGGAAAGGTCATCCTTGTTTTAAAGTGGCTGAGAACTTGGCTGAATTATGGCTGTGTCCCAGGACTTTACAGAAGGCAGAACTTACCAGTGATGGCCTAGGTATTTGGCAGAAGAAATCTCTAAGCAAAGTGTTCAGGATGCTGCATGGCTTCTGTTAACTGTTGATAGTAAAACTTAAGAGCGACAGATAATTGAAAAACGGCAACTGTGGGCCAGGGCACCCTCGGGTCACTGTTCCCTGAGTTCAAGTGCAAGAGTCCTCAGCCCCACTCCTGCCTGCAGCTGTGACTCAGGCATGTGCAGGTGCCCCTTGAGGTGCTGCTCTGAAAGGCACAAACAGTAAGCTTTTGCAGCACCCAGGAGGTAGAAATTCTGCCATTGCACAGTGTACAAGCTGTGGATTCACAGCAACCTCTGCCAAGATGTTAAAGGATGTCTCTGCCTGGGTTCCTAGACAAAGACCTGCCATCGCGGCTGAGCTGCCTCAGAGAGCCCCACTAGGGCAATACCTAGTAAAGGAATAGGACAGAGCTGCCCCTGAGACCCCAGAACAGCAGAGCCACCAGCACGCAAAGCCCACCTAGGAAGCTGCGGCAATGTGATTTCCATGCAAGAGTGCTAACGTGTTAAGGGGCCTAAGTCCATTTGCTTGCTACTCAGAAGCTAGCACTCAGCAGCAGAGACTTGGTGGGAAGGAAATCAGGCTTATTGAAGGGCTGGCACTCTGAAAAAATGTGGGGGATGGCTGTCATCCTCATAAAAGACCATCTAAGGGAACTCAGGGAAATGGCAGCACTTATGTAGAGAAGGAGAGGTGGTTCAGGGGCCAATGGAGAGGAAGACTATATGCTATGTGGGGCTCTAGCGCTGTCATGTAGGGCATTACATTTTTCTTTTTTCTTTCTTTTTCTTTCCTTTTCCCTCCCTCCCTCCCTCCCTCCCTTCCTTCCTTCCTTTCTTCCTTCCTAGCTACCTTCTTTCCTTCCTTCCTTCCTTCCTTTCTTTTTCTTCATGGCTGGAATTTTACAATTCATCTTGACCTGCTAAAGCTACTTCTCGTGATTCTTCAGACAAACACATTACTTTTCTGCAGACTGAAGCTCCTAGCAATTATTATGCTTCCTGTTACTTTACTCACAGTGCTGGAGGAAGGTGGTCCCTTACACATTCTGATGTAGTGTGAGGGTCACCTGATGTTCTGGGTTTTTTGAAGCTGAAGAACGATTATCTCGCAGGGAACATCTGAAACATTTGGCTGTGACTTTTCTTTAGAATTTAGAATCCCCCACCTCACCTCCTACCCCTCAAAGGGAGAGGAAGTTACAGGACAATGGAAAAAGGAGCAGCCAGAGTTGGAAAAGCCTGAGCTGCTCCCAGGCAGACTGTGGGGCTTCCCAGGGATATGGGGATCCCGCTATCTCCCAGTGGGTCTGAAAAGCAGGACATTAACATGCTTGAGATTCACTGCTATTTGCCTTGTTGGGCTTTGCGATTACCTGGGACCTAGTCCTAGTCTTCTTCTTTCATATTATTCCCCTTTGGACTGAGAGCTTCTGTCCTGTGCTCACCCGACCCTTGTGTTTTGGAAGCGCATCACTGGTTTGATTTCACTGGCTCACAGCTGGGGAGCATTTCGCCTCAGGATGAATCATCCAGGAGTTCCATCCATATGGTGTTTGAATAAGGCTTTGGACTTAAGACTTTAACATTGATGCTAGGGTGAGTTAGGGCTTCTTGGGGCTGCTGGAGTGTACCGAAAGTGTTTTGTATGTCAGAAGGACATTAGAGACGCATACATTAGAGGCACTAAGGGCAGAAGGCCCCTGTGTTTGGAAGTGTTGTTGTTGTTGTTGTTTGTTGTTAGGTGCCATCGAGTCAGTATCTGACTCATAGCGACCCTTATAGGGTTTTTCAATGGCTGGTTGTTTTGGGATTGCCTCGGGAGTGGGTTGCCACATCCTTCTCCTGTTTTTGTGGTGCTGGGAATCGAACTCAGGACCTCAGAGACTGCAGAGTGGTGCTCTACCAACTGAGCTAAATCTCAGCTTTGTTTGGAAGTGCACCCTCCAAAATTCATGTGTTGCCAGTCTTTAGAGGTGGGGCTTTTCAGAGGTGAATTGGGCCATGAAGCTTCTCCCCAGTCAATGGGAGGAGGCCATTTGTGAAGGAGGCTTTGTGTGGTGTTACCTAGCTTGTGCTTTCACTTTCTGTGAGATAAGAAGGTCCTCACCAGACCCAATGCCATGCCTTGATCTCAGACTTCCCAGCCTGCGGAGCTATGAGAAATAAGCTTATGTTCTTTGTAAGTTACCCAGTCACTGGTATTAGGTTACAGTAGTACAACTGAGATTAACACACACCCTGACCCTCGTTCCTCTCTGCCCTGAGTTAGGGCCCACCTGTGCATTGGTTCTGACATCAGTGAAAAGCTCTTGTGTTCATACACTGACATCTTCAAATACTGTTTCTCAAAGTGTGCTCCAGAGGCCTACGTGCAAATCCCAGGGGTGAAGGAGTATTAAAAGGAAGAGAAGAGAAAAGCAGAGAAAAGGGGAGAATTAATGCATCTGCTGCTAGGTGCTTTTCCTGTTTCCTCTCAGCGAGTCCACATAACAGCTCCATTTGCAGTTGATAGGAGAAAGAAGTGGAGCGTATTCAGACACTAATGGAAGTGTCATGGGTCCCTGTGTAATGGGGGACCTTCAGGGTTCCTGTGCTTGTTGATGGGCATGGGAGAAAGGCCCTCTGGGCTCTCCTTGTATACCAAGGTCCTGTCATGGACTCACGAACCCAAATCTCTCAGACTCAATCTTGCAGCATGCACTTGACTCCCCCTTTACCCCCTCCTGCAGCACACATGTGGGCAATTTATTTGTAATGGGATGTCTGAAAATGGTGAAATTCACCTGCCTCTTGTTCTTTAATCATCTATCTAGAACTTTCTAGATTTACCCTATGAGGCTCTCTCTCTTAAAGACTTGTGACATGGGGTTATACTTCTCCTTTCCTGAACTCCTTGCAATCAGTGCCCTCAAAAACAAAGATAGATGCTTTTAGGTTAGAGACTATAAACTTCCATGGTTGTTAAAGATCCAGCTAGTGAGTCATCACTGTTACTGAGGATTTGCTTGTTGAAGGTGTAAAAGAGCTCCCTTCAATAATGACTAGGTGGGATCTATTCCTTTCTAAGTGTTGGCTATTAATGAATAAAAATAATTACATGGTGCAGTCTGCAGGCAGTGTGATCTGTAATTGTGTAACAAGAGACACAATTAACACCAAGCTTGGAAACCATTATTGTAATGAGCATTTGATATGAAAGGATCATTATTTTTTAAAAGGTACAGGAGGAGAAGACTTAATATGCCAGTTGGTTTCTGAGGACAAGCTGAATGGCTTAATTATCACTGTTAGACATCAGGCTTTGGAGCTGAAGTATAAATTGCTGAGGACTGAACTTTGTGCGGAGATAGGTGTCATCAGAGAAAGGCAAGAGAGAAGGGGAGAATTAATGCGTCTGCTGCTGGGTGCTTTTCCTGTTTCCTCTCAGCGACTCCACATAACAGCTCCATTTGCAGTTGATGGGAGGAAGAAGTGGAGTGTATTCAGACACTAACGGAAGTGTCATGGGTCCCTGTGTAATGGGGGACCTTCAGGGATCCTGTGCTTGTTGATGGATATGGGAGAAAGGCCCTCTGGGCTCTCCTTGTCCTTTCCTCACATAGAGAGGGTTTTGCTGCTCACCCTCTGCAGTCCACCCCTTCCTGCTGGCCATCTTCATGTTCTCCCCTAGCTCCCTGCTTTGAGTTTCCCACCCTGTCCCCTCTCCTCCTCTCAATCCTAAGTACTCTTGTAGAATCCACTTGACTTGCTTCTTAGCCACGACAATGCCTTTAGGAATCCAAAACCCCTGTGGGGTTCTATATGATTTCTAGTCAACCATGACGATGGTACCCTGCACTGGATTACTCACGGATATTTTCCTTGGGTCAACTCTGACTCTTTCATGCAGATGCACAAGAATTTTCATGTTATTAACTGATTTAGGAAGAGAGGACCGAGTTTTCTGATCATTTGGGATGCGGCTCAATCACAAGGGATTGAAAACTCAAAATGATGGTAGCATATGTGAAGGGATATTTGCTTCTCTTTTATGTAAATATACTCGGTCCAGAGTTAACATATTGATTTATGATTATTGGAGATCCAGGCTCTTTCTTTCCTTTTGCACTGCCATCTTCAATATATGGATTCTATCACCAGTTTCAAGATTCTGATTTACTTCCATTGTTAGTTATGAGTCCAATTCACTTTATAAACTTACTCAAATAATAGCTAACACTTACACACTTACACATTCCAGTATCCTCTTCCCCTGACCCTGTCTCTACCCAAAACCAAAAATAAGACAAAAACTTGGGTAGAAATAGTTTATTTTGGAGTGTGATATTAAGAAGCCAGGAGTAAGGGGCAAGGTACGGTGTTACAGAGGAGAGGAAACCTGTACAGGTGTGTGTCACACACACAGGCTGCTGGTGTGTGATCTCTTGAGACAGTGCAAGGAACCATTAGATGATAATTTTGATTCTCATGTAGACGTTAAAATGAATACATGTTAAATAATTAATTCAATCTATGAGGGATCTAGACATTCCACCCATTTCAAAAGAGAATCCAAACAACAGACCCATTTTTAGATCAGGAATTTTGAAATAAATTTGCAAATAAATAGAAGAGAAACCAATTTTTACTACAAGGGGAATGAGAGTCTTCTGGATAGAACAGAATTTAATTGCCCATAGACAAAAATTATTTGGCATTGCTGTTGGCCAGATATAATTTAGAGAGTTGTAAAATAGCTTCCATAGAATCAAACGTCCCGTGCAGTGTCCTTCAGGGTCTGCCCAGTGCATAGTTTTGTACAGAAGCAGGCATTTCCCCCTACAGAGCCCTACGGAGAAGCTCAGAGCTGCCATATCACATCCCCATCCTTGCTCAGGGTGTCCGCGGCTGGGCATCTGTGGGGACCAGTCTCCGTCCTGTAGGCATCCCACATGTGGCAGCGCCTCATGGGAACAGGAAGCTGGAGGGACCTAGATTGCCCGTGTCCACACAGCTGGCCTACGTCTACACAGACCCATCTCCCACAGTGGTCGTGGCTCTCCACTGGATCTTGATTGTCTCCCCGAGGCTCCTGTGCTTATGGCTTGGTTACTGTATCAGGCAGACTTTTCACTGCTGTGACAAATACCTGAGAAAATCAGCTTAAGGGAGGAATGGCTTCTTCTGTGTTATTTTCTCTGGTGGTTTCGGTCCGTGGCAGGCTGGTTGCGTGACCATGGGCCTAAAGTAAGGCTGAGCATCCTGGCAGCAGGAACGTGTGATGGAGGAGGCCGTTGACCTCATGGTGGCCAGAAGCCAAGGAGAGAGACAAGAAAGAGCCGTGGATGAGATCCCCTGAGGCCTCATTCCAGTGACCTATTTCCTTCACCCAGAATCCACCTCTTAAAGTTTCCAGCACTTCCCAAAATAACCCCACAATCCAGGAACTAAGCCTTGGATTCATAGACCCTTTGCATGGGAACTTTATATCCAAGCCATGGTAGTCCCCAGCCGTGGCACTATTTGGAGGTGCAGGGATTTTTAGGAGGTGGGACCTAGTAGAAGGAAATTAGGACCCTGGGGACATGCACTTGAAGGGGATATCAGGACCCAGGCACTTCCTAGTTTTCTCTTTGCCTCCCTGCTGCCATGAGGTAAGACGTTTCCTTCTCCATGTTCTCCCACCATGATGTGTGGCCTCGCCACAGGGCAAAAAGCAGCAGAGCCAACCACATGTGGACTGAAACCTCCAAAACCATGAGCCAAACAAACCTTTCCTGCTTAGGAGTTCTCACGAAGTGCTTCGTCCTGTTGTAATCAGTCTGCTGTGAGTCAAGCCCAACTAGATGGCCCCTAACAACAACTTAGAAATTGTTAATCTCGAAAGTTTTCTCACTGTCTGAAAGCTCAGCGGTTAAAAGAAAGGTGGGAGTCTGCGTGGGTGCACTTGCCCTGGGTTACACCTTTCCTACAAATAACCCTAAGGTGCAGGTGAGAAGAGTTGAATGCCGGTGCCTCCAGTCACATAGTAGGAGGTTCAGGTTTCAAATTCACATAATCTGACTCCCCAGGCCCCACTCTTAAATTCTCACTTAGATTCTTGCTAGGTTGCTTTCCATTTGTGAGACCAGATCTAAAGTGGAGCTGCTGTTTAGGGTAGGGTGGACGTGCCAAAACCTCAAAGACTGCCAGAGGAAAAGAGATGGGTGCCTCTGAAGCAAGGATGTGAAACTCCCAGTGGAGAGCTGGGTATAATGTCCATGGCTTAGCCAGGCCGATGCATTACGGATTGTGTGTTTAATGATTGGTATGGCCCAATCTCAGGACCCTCCAGGGGTCTCCATCCCCACTTGAGCTTTCCTGACATAGCCATGACCTTTTCTCTTCTTTTTTCTTCAAAGCCAGAATGTGTTATAGAAGTGAGAAAGGGAGTCATTTGGAAAAGGGAGATTAAAAAAAAAAAAAAAAAGTTTCCTTAAACAAAATAACTCCAGCAACTTAAGAGGCCTTGGTGAAAGAGAAACACGAAAGCAGCTTGTCCCCCACTCTCACCAGCTATACAAAATGATTGGCATGAAAGGGAGCTGGGGGGAGGGAGGGTGTGGGTGCGCGGAGAGCCTTTGGAGCTTAATCACAGCTCCCTAGGACTTCTAAAGCTGGGCTAGGGGAAATGTCTCAGCCTGCTTCCCTGTTCCTGCAGGATACCTGTGAGGCAGATTATACACCCAGGCGTTCCTTATCTTGTGATTCTGTTCTTTACTGGAGAGACTTCCAAGTGGAAAAATGCTTTTCCCGTCCCAATTGAAAAGCCTTGTGGTTGCCTCCAGTCAGATCCATTTGACAGTCAGAACTCGCGGGGCATTTGTGAGAACCTCTCACTCCCGCTTTGCTGTCAGTTAGGATGCATGGATTCAGAATTGGTCTGGGAGAAGAAACTGTGGGCCACAGCACATCGGGAAGAGCTAGTGAGAGACAGTGTTGTCCATGGACAGTCACTGAGACTGCACCTTCTTTGGTGACACATGTTCCGTGGAGTTGATAATCGTCACCTCTGTCGAAAGGGCTGGGGAAAGGCAGAATGAGGAGGATGCACTGGACAGACTTTGCAAACTGCCACATGCCTTTCTCCTTAAGGTTCAGCAGATGCTAACATCTGCTACACACCCACGGGCACCCTTGATAAAAGCACAGCTGAAGGTGTGAATTTCCATCCTGTCTCAGCCGAGGCCATAACACAGGGGCATAGGCTGATGTCACAAAGGGCCAAGGCTGAACCTTGAGGAAAGGAGAGAACTATGCCCCTTGGCTTCTCTTGAGTAATAGCACGTGGTGGTAAAACCATACAGTCATTTGCCATGTGCTAGATCCTGTGGTAGGTGCTTTCTCCTCTCTGCACATCTGGCCCTCAGTGTTCACGGACTCAAAGGACTATGGATGAAAAAGTGTTCTTGTTAGGTGCCACTCAGTCAGGTCCAACTCATTTCGACCCTCATTTGGTTTTCAATGACTGATTTGGGAGTGTGTTGCCACATCCTTCTCCTGGTTTTGTGGTACTGGGGATTGAACCCAGGGCCTCAGAAAATACAGAGCCGTGCTCTACCAACTGGGCTAAACCCCAGCCCTGCTGGGATGAAAATGGTTTTGTAAAAATTGCATCTGTACCGAACTTTATCTCTTGTAATTATTTCCTAAACAGCGTAGTATAACAACTATTTATGTAGCAATGACTTTCTATTAGGTGATAAAAGTAATCTAGGAACGATTTAAGCATTTGTGAGGATGTGTATAGGTTCTCTGCAAATACTGTAGCATTTCATATAAGGAACATGAGCACCTGCAGGTTTTGTGGTCTGCAGGGGCCAATCCCCCATGGATACTGAGGGACAACTATATAGCTCTATGCAAGCAGGGGTCCTTACATGTTTTATTCACTCTGTGCTCTGTCTAAAACATCACAGGGCAGAGTGGGCCCTTGACAGAGATAAGGTGTAGCAATATCATTCAGAGGAAAGTCCCCGTTTGAGGCAATGTCTCCTTAACTCTTTCCGATTGCTCTTTTTAAAAAGAGCTTACAGACTGGGGACAGTGGTGCATGCCTATTATCCCAGCAACTTGGAAGTTGGAGGCAGGAGGATTGGAAGTTTGAGGCCAGAGGCAGCCTGCGTCACTTTGCAAGACCCTGCCTCAAGATTAAAGAGTAAAAAATGTGCTGGGGGTGCAGCTCAGTGGTAGAGTAAAGTATATGCAAAGCCCGGGCTTCAGTCCCCAAGTACTGCAAAACAAAACAAAACAAAACAAAAAAACACTAACAAGCTTCAGACTGATAGCCTTTGGCAGCCAAGAATATTTAGCAGGATTTTTTTTTTTTTTTTTTTTTTTTGAGGTGCTAGGGATGGAACCCAAGGCCTCATGAACACTATGCAAGCATCCTTCTCCTGAGCTCCACGTCTGGCTCCTGTCTGCTGCCAAGCCTGCTCAGTGTGTGGGGAGAGGCGGCTGCATGTGCCTGGGGGTTGTGGGGAACGCTTTAAGGAGCTGCCCTCCTCCTCCGTGATGGAGGGAGCTGGTGGACAAACATCCCGGCTTTGTCACCTTCCGTGGTCAACCCTGATGAGCGATCTGCATGTTTCCAGCAATTTTAAGTGGGCAGGAGAATGAAGGCCCATGGCCCACATTACCGACCTGCTCACTCGCATCCTCTGCCTTTCCTACCTTGCCGCACCTGAGTCCTTCTTTCCATTTCTTTCCGCTGGGGCTTCCTTTCTTCCCAAAGCAATGGCTTGCACTCCAACCCTTGCCTCAGAGTCTGTAAAAGGGAAATGGTAATCTATCCCCTGGCTGCCTCATGGGTTTTTCATGAGGACCTAAGTGGATATTTCTTGGGAAAATATTTCTGTATAACTTTACAGTTAGAGAGTATAAAATATGAGCAGCAGGGGTTAGGCTGAGAGGGAAAGGCTAGACTGAGAGAGAGAGACTTTAGCCTCACGGTGTCATTCTGTGGCTAGCTAGGGTGTCAAAACGGAGGTACCCTTTCTGCTTAGACCCCACCCGCTGTTTTGCCCCATGCCTCATTTGTTTCTGACAAACATGCAGTCTGTGTTGCCCTTAAAGACATCTAGCCCACGTTTTCTAACAGAAGTATGGGTGAGAGCTCTTTGTAATGTTTACCACCACAATTGTAATACTGGTCTATCCAGGAGCAAAGTGGTCAGTTCAGAACAATTCATCTTCATTCAGAAACTTCTCCATTCCTTGTTTGTTTTGTTTGAAGCAAAATAGACCCTTCTCCGTATTATAGTTGGTGTGGATATCAAGTGCCTACTACTTACAGATCATTACATTAAGTGTCTGTTTGAGACCAATCATTACAAGTCCTGTGCTACTATAAATGGGGTTTCTAAAATGCCTGGTCTCTTACTGTCCTGATGGGAAGGGCATTAGGAAAACCCAGCCTTCATAATGAGCTTCTCTTCTCCATGGACAAGACAGGAAATGGAAGGAGACCTTGGCAAGTGTATGAACGACAATGAAGATACTCAGAGATGATTCTTCCTCTACCTCTCAGAAGCTGAGCAGGGTCGGCCTGGTTAGTCCTTGGATGGTAGCCCACCTGGGAATACTAGATGCTGCAGGCTAGGGAGAAGGACCTGATAGTCCACTCCTAAAACAATCAGCCATTGAAAACCCCATGAATAGCAGAGAAGCACTGGTGTAGTGCTGGACATGCGCACTATTGAACAGTGCTTTGTTCCGTTGTACACTGAGTCACTACGAGTTGGACCCAACTCAATGACATCTAACAACAACCACCACCACCCAATGAAAGGAGTTCATTTGACCCAGTAACCTCCAATAACAGGAACAGTAATGAGAGTGGTGAAGAATTAAGTTAATGGGAATGAAGAAGCACAACTTGGAATACTTAAACGCCAGGGTGTTAGTCAATGTTTTGTTACGTTAACAAATACCTGAGCTAAGTAGCTTTTAAAAAGAAAAGGTTTATTTTGGCTCATAGATTTGAAGGTGTCAGTGCATGGTTGTGTGGCCCTATTTCTTTGGACCTGTGGCAGCATATGATGGCAGGAGCACAGGGCAGACCAAACAGCTCATGTTGTGGCCAGAAAGCAAAAAAGAGAGGAGAGGAAGAGACCAGGGTCCCACAGAGCCCCTGGAAGTGTGTCCGCCATAACCTGAAGTATGACAGCTGGTCCCTGGCCAGGTTTCTCGCTGTATGCAACACAGCTCCTTTGCTGTCCCGGAGGGCTACACAGGCAAAGAGGGCAATGTGGAGAGATCTTCCTCCTAAGCCACGGCACACCACGTATCTCAGAGTACGGTACAGAAAGCATGTCTGCCTCCATCCTCAGGGAATGAAAGTTCTTCCCTTCCTTCCTTTCCTGCCTACTCTTCTCCAATTCCTTTTCCTCTGCATATTTTATGAGTTTGGAGAAATGTACCATGCCACATATCACCAGCATAGTGACCTGCAGGCCATTCCACGGCCCTCAAAGTCTCCTGTGCTTAACCTATTTCTCTCTCTCCGCCGCAGGCATCCATTGCTCTTTGTATTCTCTCTGTAGTTGCTCGGCAGGCGTTTTTATCAGTCTCATGTTCCAGGGAAGGAGCCTGCAACTTGAAGCAATTAACTGACCTCCTGAAGCCCTTGTGGGTAGTGACTGAGAGAGGGGCACATCACAGCCCAGGTCTGTCCAGTGAACCCAGACATCTCGCTCCAGACGACATCAGTGTGCTGCCAACACAAACGTCCCAGGGTTCTTGTGCTAAATTTGGTGGAAGGAGAAAGCTTTGCTTTCCCTGTAAACATGTGGCTTGTGTTTGGTGTACTAGCAAAGATGGAGGGAGAGGGAAGAAGGAACAATCCGGAAACAGGCTCTGGTGAAGGAGAACGACCCAGAACACCTCTGCCCTCATCCCTTCGGCTACCATTTGTGGAGTCCTACTGTGTGCTGGGCTCTCTGCTGGGTAAACATATATCTTGGTGCTAGTTGCTGGGACCAAGGCAGGACCACATATGGTGACACAAAGAGAGGCAGCTGGGAGGCTGAACGGTAAGTGAATCCTGGCGCTACCGTCTGCTTCCTACCTTGGCCTTGGCTTTACAAACCAGAACCCAGGCCAAGGGCTTGGAGCTGCATAAAGATGGCTCCTCGGAGGTCACTAAAAGCTGCTGAGTGAATGTTCCTACTTCGCATCTGTCCCTCTAGTCACAAGCCCTGCGCTCCTTGGAGTCACAGCAAACTCCCACGTGGAGGGCATGGGAGTGGATAGGATTCACTCCAGCAAGTGCTTGTGATTCCCAGAAGGCTCCTCTCCAGCCTCCAAAAGGACTAAGAGCTGCTGGCTTGGTGTCAAGTCCCCAGCAGCATCTCAGTGATATCATGCGGTCTGTGCTAATTAGACCCGCCAAACCCATTACCAAGGAAAGCCAGTGCGCTTAGGCAATTAGCGATGATTTGGCCGGTGTCCACTGTCACCAGATGTCCTCTGCAAAGTCCCCCGTGTTCTCAGGAAAATAACACATGGAGGCCAAACTGATGCCCTGTAAAGACATGGGTAGAATGAACATTCTAGATGTGCAACGGGAGAAAGGTGCCACCAGTGATCTTAATTGTAAACATGTGTTATTGTTGTTGGTGCCGTCGGTATGGGTCCAACTCATAGTGACCCTATGCACAACAAAATGAAATGCTCCCCAGCACTGTGCTACGCACATAATCTTTTTATGTTTGAGCCCAATGTTGCAGCCACTATATTTCTTCTCATTTTGAGTCATGCCACATCAGCAACTGGAGGTCCCAGGGGCCTTACTCCATTCCCATCATTAAGGTTGTGGAGGCAGCTCTTTCCCAGTTGTTTCTTGAATGCCTTCCAGCTTAGGGGGCACATTTTCTGGCACTAAATTTGATAGTGCCTTTCTGCTATTCGTAGGTTTTTCAATGGTTAATTGTTTCAGGAGTGGGCTGCCGGGTCCTTCTCCCTAGTCTGTCTTAGTCTAGAAGCTCAGCTGAAACCTGTCCACCATGGGTGGCCTTGCTGCTATCTGAAATACTGGTGGCATAGCTTTCAGCATCAGAACAACACACAAGCTCCCACAACATGTTGCTGTGATGCAGAGAGCTGATAGACGTGGGGGGGGATGGTAAACATAAATCGTGTTTATCTAATAGTAGTTACATGCCAGGCTCAGGGCTACACATTTCACATGTTTTCAATTCAGTCCCAATATAAACCTTATGGAGTAGATGCTAAGATCTTCCCCATTTTACTGAAAAGAAAACCAAGACTCTCATGGGCTGTCAAAGGGAATAAGAATATTTGAATAAGAATATTTGAAACTAGAATTCAAATGCAGATCTATCTAGCCATAGAGAACATTCTGAAATCAAATAAACCCTTTTTTAATATCTTGATAGGAAAGCCTTAAATAAATGTCACTTCCTTTCCTAGACAATGCCCTTCTTGTGTACAATCTTAGCAACTATTCAACTTTTTATTTATAACCATTACTTCTTGTTGTTTGGTGCCATCGAGTTGAGTCCGACTCACAGCAACCTTATGTACAACAGAATCAAATACTCCCCAACACTGTGCCATGCCCGTCACTATTATCAGTGCTTCTCTGCTATTCATAGGGTTTTCAATGAATGATTGTTTCAGGAGTGGGTTGCCGGGTCATTCTCCCATTTTTTGAGGTACTGGGGATTGAACCAAGGGCCTCAGAGTATACAGAGCAGCACTCTGCCAACTGAGCTAACCCCAGCCCATAACCATAACTATCATATGCTAAATGTCATTACCCTCATCGTACCAAGGTCAGTGAAGGCAGGACTTACTTCCTGTTTTCTTTATCACTTTTTCTCCAACTTTTTGCATTATGCCTGGTATATGAAAACTGCTCAAAAAGTATTTGTTCAAGGAATCGACTGTTTTCAGATAACAAGGTCATAAAAAGAGAGTGAAGGAGCCAGGCACAGTAGCAACACATGTACTCTCAGCAACACAGGAGGCCAAGGCAGGAGGATTGCAGTTTTGAGGCCAGAGGCAGCCCACATAACTTTGCAGGATCCTGCCTCAAGATTAAAAAAAAACAAAAAACAAAAAACAAAAAACAAAAAAAAACCCAATATTAAAATGGGGACTGAGGTGCAGCTCAGTGGTAAAGCACTTGCAAAGTACGCATGAAATCCTGGGTTCAGCCCCACCCCAGTGCTGCAGGTAAATAAACAAATAAAATGAGAGGGGGGGGTAGAATATGAATGCGAGAGAGAGAGAGAGAGAGAGAGAGAGAGAGAGAGAGAGGAAAGGTGAGGGAAAGAAGGATTCATGGGAACATGGTGGAAAGATCATTGGACCTCATATTTCCAAGCCTGTAGCCAGGGTGTGCTGGTAAGCAGTAAGCCCGTTCTGTGTTTGTGGGTGGTGGGGAGCACCCTGATGTGTAGTGTTTACATTTCCATGGCGTACATCCTCCCTCCACATCCAGTTTTACTCCTGGATGATGTCAGTGAGTGCAGAGCTGGGGTGAGGTGCCCAGTATCTGCTCTTGCCAGTTCCAGCACTGCTTACTCAGGTTTTGTTGGAGTCCAGGGAAAGTCGTCCTCCTCCCTAATTCCCATTCTGCCTCTCACTGGGATGAGAAGGCCCCACATTCTATCCGCTCTGACAGTCTATGAGCTGACCTATGGCGTCGTTCATTATTTTTCTTCCTCCACTAAGTTGAGGTGGTGAGGGTAGAATTCAGAGCCCTGAATTCTAAGACAATCAGGTAATTGGCTCAGGCCAACAAGTGATCCCAGCTCATTGGCTCCCTGCTTTCCTTTCTTGTAAATATCTCCTGGTGATTTCAAAATAAGCCACCTCTTATATCTAATTGAAGGAATCCATTGTTTGCTTTCCAAGTAAGATAGAGCTTTGTTGTTATCAGGTGCCATCAAGTCAGGTCCGACTCACAGGGACGCTATGTACAACAGAACAAAATGCTACCTGGCACTTTGCCAAACCTGGCACTATTGTCAGTGCTTCTTTGCTATTCATAGAGTTTGCAATGGCTGATTGTTTTGGGAGTGGACTGCTGGGTCCTTCTCCCAAGCCTACAGCACCTGGTATTCCCAGGCGGTCTTCCATCCAAGTACTAACCAGGCCCAACCCTGCTTTGCTTCCGAGATCTGATGAGACTAGACACCAGGGTGGTACAGAAATAGACTCAAAATCCAGCCACATCTCCTCAATTTCAAAAGTCAGAGGTCGTCAGTGGGTTTTGGAAAGCTAGTGCTTAGCATTAGAAACAGCTAACACTAAAGCTCCACATTACAGCGTACTGAATAGGAATAGAAAGGCTCATAGATTTTATATATGAGAAAGATAAATGAGTGCAACAAGGGTAAGGTGCCGGCTCTCTTTCATGCTCATTTGCTCATTCAGTCGCCTCCCTCCCCTTTTTGCCATATTCTGTACCCTATGCAGACTCTCCATCCCATGGTAAGCTTAGAATGGTGCAGAATAACCAGGGAGAGCTGGTGGGGGTTGCTGTGAGAGCTGTTTCTACGTCTGTGGTATCTTCGGCGGGTCTTAACATCTTAGTATTCCAAGGCTGCCAAGCCAGTAGTCTGAGTGTTTGGTTCATGCTGTAGAAAATTGAAAGGCATGGGTTTCTCTCAACAAAAGTTCTGTCAAGGATCATTATGATTTGGATAGTTCTGCATAGAAGGCCTATTTGGAGAGGCTTAGGGATCTGGCGACAGAGGATGAGCTGTGAATGTTTGCCCTCTTATGAAACTTAGTGGAAGTGGAACTTTTCCAAGTGCTGGCAGCCACTCACACAGCCAGCCTCCATCAGAGCTTTTGCCTTGAATTTCCTCTCCACCCTCGGTCAGTATGCATAATGCCTTCATTGCAAGTTCAAATGTGAATGGATAATCAAGGGACAAGGTAATATGAATAAAAACAGAACTACCTAGGAGAAGCACAGGGCTTCAGGACATGTTATTATGATAGAAGGCTCTGGAGTCAGGCTAAACTTCTTTCCTAGCCATTTTTTTTTTTTTTTGTGGTACAGGGGTTTGAACCCAGGGCCTCGCGCTTGCATGCTCTGCAAGTTCTGGACCACTGAGCTGCACCCCAGCCCATTTTTTTAACTGTTTGAGACAGGGTCTCGCTATGTTACACAGACTGCCTCTGACCTCAAACTTGCAATCCTCCCACCTCTGCCTCCCAAGTAGCTGGGATTACAGGTGTGCGCCACCGTGCCTGGCTTTTCCTAGCCATTTGACCTTAGTAGTTACCTTACCTCTTTGAGCTCCAGTTTTCCAAGATATAAAATGGGATCATTATAAGCATACCTATTCATTGGGTTGTTTTGAGGATTAAATGAGATAAAGCACCTGGTGTGCTCAGCATAGTCTCTGACATACAGTGAACACTCAGTATATATAAGCTATCATTAGTTATTTTTCCGGGAGGTAGCATTTGGGGTGAAGTAAGTGGGGGTGGTTGTGGGAAGGAGTGGGTATGGGGAAGGGCATTGAGGGCAGAATGACAAAGGTGTGAAGGTGTGATGTTTAATGCACCAAATTGGTCCAATAAATATTGAGTGGGAAGGGACGGGGCTGGGAAAACACTGGAGCAGTCTTGGGAAAGACAGGTGGACCTGGTAAAGACAGCGAGGTCAGTGTAAAGGCAGAGGGCGCCTATTGGCAGTTTTCAGGCAGTGCTCAGAATCGTGAATTAGAGAATTTCCTGCAGGGCGTGAGTCTGAAAGCAGGGAGCCCTGTGAGGAGACTTCTCACAGAGATGCAGAGGAGGAAGCGCTGGTGTTGGGCGGTAGCTGACGTCCTGCAGGTGGGGAAGGGCTCCCGTGGCAAACGTGCACTGAGGAGAGTGAGAGGAGAGGGATCAAGGAGTCCCACACTCCATGCATGAACACAGGAACGTACTGACGGTCATGAGGGAAGCATTTGGGGACACCAGAGAAGACAGCCGAGGAAGAGATGGGGATGAGAGGGACAGGCCGGCTTCGTGAGGGTGATGAAGAAGACATCTGTGGGAAGTTGGGATTGGACAGCATGTGGAACACCTCTGAGGGGCAAAAGGACTGAGATTGGCAAGAAGATCAAGAGCTGAAGCAATCAGGTTCCCTGGTGGTCATTAGAGCAGTGTGAGTGGAGGTCTTCAGCACAGCTGGACCAGGAGCAGGTGAGGAAGTGGAAGTTGTGAGTATATGCAATATGGCAAGGAATTGGGAAGGAAGGAGCACCTAGACAAAGCCAGTAACCTAAGACTGGGGCAGAGAGAATTGGGAGTTAATTAAGTTAACACAGGCCCATGGAGTGAAGGAATGGAATACCTCTAAAGACTCACCATCAGCACGGCTGTTAAGTGCCGTCGAGTAGGTTTCCGACTCATAGCGACCCTCATGGGGTTTTCAATGGCTGATTATTTCGGGATTGCCTCAGGAGTGGATTGCCACGTCCTTCTCCCATTTTTGTGGTGCTGGGAATCGAACTCAGGACCTCAGAGACTGCAGCGCAGCGCTCTACCAACTGAGCTAAATCCCAGCCCTAAGTTAACACAGAAAGATTGGATATTCTGATGGTTTGGAAGAGGAAGAGCTTGGTAAAGGAAAAGGAATGAAAGATGGAAGAGATGCACGCTGCAGTTAAAGATGAGAAGACCAAATGCTCAACTAGGGCAGGTGGTCTCCAGTGGACAGCCAGGCCTTCTTCCCTTCAGTCAGAGGAAATAAAATAAAAGCCCTTGGGAGAATAGCTCATGTCGGAAGGGCACACTGGCCTGTGTTTTCCCTGTGGATCAGGTAAAGGTGTCTTCTGAGTGTGAGGCGGAGCCTGTAGATTTCACTCTAGTAGTAGGCTTTGGAACGGCACCGTGTGGACAATGAGAGAAAGCACGAAGCAAGGTCAAGGAGAGGCCTTGAAGCATCGCGCAGAGACCTATCAGAACACAAAGCACTATGTAGTGAAGAGCTAAGAGTAATGATTTTCTCCAGCCTGCTTGGGATGCCGGGAGAAGCTGCAGAGAAAGCATGCAGGAAGGATTCAGGGCTGGCCACAGCAGAAGGGCCGTAGAGTGAAGGGATGGGGTACCTCTAAAGACACTGCCGGCATGGCTGTTGCGGGGATCAGACTGGCAGAGGAGAAAGAAGAACTGCAGAAGCTGACGGGATTATACCAGGGGAACAGGGAGGGGCTGATAGCTCCCACAAATGCGTTCATTGCCATCCCATTATCCCCTCAGGACACCGCCATCCCACCTGCGTCTGTCTTCCCGCTGGCAGTGGGCATGAGTAAGTGACCAAAGATGACCAATGCCAAAAATTCCCACTCCAGAGCTTTCTGTGTCAGTGGAGGTGACAGTACTTGTTAATTTGACAGTGTCTGCAGTGGCCAGTGGAAGAGCCTTTTAGGGTGACATGGAGTTTCTAAGAGAAAAGAAAAACCCCTGCATTCAGTACCTTTTTTTTTTTTTTCTTTTTAGTCCTGGAAGGTTGAACCCAGGGCCTTGCACATGCTAGGCAAGTGTTCCACCACTGTTCTGCACCCCTAGTCCTTTTTCTATTTTTTATTTTGGGATAGGGTCTCCCTAAGTTGCACAGGCTGCTTCTGGCCTTGAATTCATGATCTTCCTGCCTCAGCCTCTTGAGTTACTGGGATTGTGGGTGTGTGCCATGGCACCCAATTAGTAATCTTATGGTAGGATTTTTAGTAGCCATGGACAGATTATATCTTCATTTTTCCCCTTTAATTCTTCCCAGCATTAGAATATCTACAAGTTCCTGGAAGTGAAATACTGTGCCTTAAGCACGGCCAAAGGAGGGACTTACCAGGAAGGCTCCATACATATCTTACAATTGATCCCAGAAATTTTGCCAACAGTAACTTTCAAGGTGAGGTTAGGTATTGTCCTGCTGTTCACACGCGTGGTTGGAATTATGCTGTTGCACCTAAGTGTGGGTAAGGTCACCAAGTTTGTTGTTGTTCTCAGGTGCTGTCAAGTCAAGTCCAACACATAGTGACCCTATGTACAACAGATTGAAACACTCCCCGATTCTGAGCCGGGCACACGATCTTATTTATGTTTAAGCTCATTGTTGCAGATATTGTGTCAGTGCATCTGGTGGAGGATTTTCCTTTTGTTCAATGACCTGCCACTCTCCCAAACATGATGTCTTTCTCCAGGGATTGGTCCCTCCTGACTATATGTCCAAAATACGTAACACGTAGTCTAGCCATCCTTGGTTCCAAGGAGCACTCTGGTTGCACTTCTTCTAGGACAGATCTGTTGGTTCTTTTGGCAGTCCATGGTATATTCCACATACATCTCCAGCACCGTAATTCAAAAGCATCAATTCTTCTGTCTCCCTTGTTCCTTGTCCAGCTTTCACAACCACATGATGCGACTGAAAATACCATGGCATGAGTCAGGCGCACCAGGTCACCAGGTCGTACAGGGAAAGTGAGGATCACAGACTTTAAATGATTTGGCTGATTCTTATTAAAGATATATTCATAGGAAGAATAGAGAAGAGAAAAATCTTTTTAACAAAATACTTGAGTGCTGTTGAACTCGCCCTTTTGGTCAAGAGAAGGATGAGAAGTCTGATCAACAGACTATCCAAGAAGGGTAAAGTCTTACTGAAGTTTAAATCTATACATACGCAAGCTTGCGGGGTATGTGAACGCATTCTTACAAGATGTGCGAAGCCCTGGGTTCAGTACTCAAGAACTGCAATAAATAAACAAAAATCCAAAAAGTCTATGCACAGTCAGCCATTGAAAACCCTGTGAGGTTCGCTGTGAGTCCAACATGACTCGATGGTACCTAACAACAACAGCAGCAATTTAATTATCATGTTTTTGCACCATCTCCAAGCCACATAATCTTTTACCTCAAGGTTGCTATTCACAAAACATTACAAGATTTGATTATTATTTGTACATATCAACTATGAAATATCACTGTTTTGGAAAGTTAAACTTGCTCTTTGGGGCTATTAATGAGCTCAAAGCCTTCTGAGGATGAACCAGACATTCTATGAATAAATCCAACAGACCATATTAATTAATTGACTCTCGGCTCCATGTGTGGATTGCGCTTTGGTCTAAGGAATCATTTTGACTCCTCGTCCTCTTGGGTGTGCAGAATCTGCGGTAGAAATGCATCACTCCCAGAGGGGAGTAGGTGTTGAAAATTGAAATGGGAATCCCAAATTTCTTTCTGTGTATCGCCTTAGACCTGGTAAGTAAAGCCAGTGTTTGAGGGAGAATATTGAATTATGTATATTTGAATACTCTCTTCTGCCCCAAAATTTCTTCAGTGCCTCACTTCCATCTTATTATAAACTCTAAACCCTTTACCATAACCAAGAGTTCCGTGCCACATTTTGCCTCAATGTATCCTTGCAGCCTCCCTTGCTCAAAACATTCTAACCATACTGATACTTCTTCAGTCCTTCACCTAGCCCTCCTATTTTCCTACCCAGGACCTTTGAACATGCTCTTGTCCATCCTAGACTACTCTTTCTCTTAATTCTGTTGCTCTTAATTTTCACTCAGATGCCACCTCTTCAGAAATTCCTTCCCTAGCCTACCTCTGTTATGTTTATCTCACTGAAAACCCTGTATGATTTTCTCAATAGTGTCTACTGAAAGTAGGGATTATTTTATTTATTTGCCTGTGAAGATGATGGGAGCAGCCTGGCCTATTTTTTTCCCCTCTCATCATTGTTATCACCACTCTGGAGTTTAGCACACTGTCAGCATCCAATAAGCATGTGTTGAATAAAGAAAGTAATAACAATAATAGCTTGTCATTACACTGTTTCTAAGTGCTGAGCAACTTATTAAATACAATGTATTTACCATTGTCTTGTAACAATTACTTAGAATAGTGTATTAGTATTACCATTGTGTAGATTAGTAGATAGAGCTTAAGTAATTTACCCAATGATTATCTTGTCTTTTTCTTTTCATTTTTCTTTTCTTCTCTTTTTCTTCCTTTAGTTCTTTCTTTTGTTCATTCTTTTTTTCTTTCTTTCTGTCTCTCCCTCCTCTCTTCCTTCCTTCCCTCCCTCCATCCCCCCTCACATTTCCTTTCCTTTATTCTCCTCTCCTCTCCTCTCCTCTCCTCTTCTTTTCTCTTCTCTTCCTCTCATTTTGAGTTGTGGATTGAATCTAGGGCCTCACGCATGCTAGGAACACACTCTACCATGAGCTACACCAGTAGTCAACCCAGTGAGATTTTTTTTTTTTAAGTAGTTAAACTCTGAGGGTTGTGACATAAATTTGTGCTACCAGGCACAATACTGTGTATCTATTGCCATGTTTTAAGGATAGCCGGGGGGCGGGGGGGGGCTAATTTCAAATTGCCCCAGATTCTGTGGTAACCTGGCAAGTCTTTAAACTCTGCCATTAGTTCTTCATCTTTTCCAAATCTGCACCCCTTCTTGGTGCCATTTTGAGCCGGTCGTGGTACTCAGTTTAATTATTCAGAAAGTTTCCTGAGGCATCATTTCCCCTCTGATTCACATCCCATTTCCCCGTGGCCTCCATTAAAGAGGTGCTGAGATGCAAAGAATCTTTGTGAAATAAGTCTTTTTATAGGCATTTCAGCTGCGTGGAAAATGTGCAGGATTGGGAAAAAACAAAATCTCACCCTCTGCAAAAGCTAGTCAAAATGGTATTTCATCAGTGTGGGTATTTTATTCCTCCCTTAAAACTCGATGTCCTTGGAGCTGTTTTAATCTTGGCTCATTAAAAGTTAATATAATTTGGATTGGCACTATTTATTTTGTTTGCGGCGACCTCATTTACCCAGCTCAGTCTGGGTTTCTGTGCACTGAGTCTGTGTGAGGACAGATATATCCACCTCACCTTCACTTGAGATCCAGATGGGAGCAATCTGTAGCTGATCATTGATAAATGATAATCATTAAAAAGAATACGGATTCAAATGTCAGCCACTGAATAGATGGCAGCTATTTGTTGTTGGGTAAATCAGGAATGTCAGGAGGTAACAAAGAGAGATTACTATGCTACACTCATTACCCAGCTCAGGGGAGGAGGGTTAAATATTAATACTTGAGCTGTGAAAGTATCAGGAACATGACTGCCAGGCAAGCTTTGTAATGGGCTGTGGGAAAGCATATTTCTCCAGTATATGCTGTGAAGGACTAATGCTCAGAATTCCCACCTAAGGGTGATAAAGTTTGTCTTCTGTGACATGCGTAGGACTGATAGTGGATAGAATTTTGATCTGGAGAATTATGATGCTTGGGTGGATGACTGGGATGGGACTTGGAGGGAAGGGGATTCATGAAAGTGTTATTTTTTAGAGTGAGAAATGATATCTAGTTATACTGTAGACCAGGGTGCCCAACCCCCAAGCCACAGTCTGGTACCTGTCCTTGGCCTGTTAGGACCTGGGCTGCACAGCAAGAGGTAAGCAGCAGGCCAGTGAGTGAAGCTTCATCTGTATTTACAGTTGCTCCCCATTGTCTGAACCATCCTGAAATACACACATTCCACCTGTCTCCCAGGTCAGTGGAAAAACTGTCTTTCACAAAACCTGTCCCTGGTGCCAAAAAGGTTGGGATTGTTGCTATAAACGTCTTTCTGAGTAGATACTATAAAGTTCTGTGAGACCCGAAATCACTTATTTACATACTTTCATGCTCTGATAGGAGTGCAAAAACAGAAAAAAGGCTAGGGTGTGGTCTTGCTTGTGGGAATGGCTATATCAGTGCAATCATTATTAAAATTATTAAAATATAATGTGATCACTTCTGTGGAGTTATGAGAACCTAACTGGGAATATGTTAGTTGAGTGAGAAGCGGATGGAAAGAAATGTCAAATATGAAGAGATTTTAGATACTGGTCTTGAATGATGAGAAGGTAGACAGCGCATTTCAGGAAGTGGGAACCACTGTACAAGCTGTCTGGGGAGATGTGAGTAGATTCATTTGCTTGAAAAAAATACATTGTGCAAGCTGATACCGTGGGGATGGAAACTGGGTTCCTCAAGAGACTAATACAGGATAGTTTGTTTTCTGTTGCTCATAACAGAGTACTGTAGAATGCTGCCAGCAATTTATACAGAGAAGAAATTTATTTCTAACAGTTCTGAAGAGTCTGGAAAGTCCAAGGTGAAGGGGCTACATCTGGTGAGGACCGTTTTGCATTATAGCATGGCAGGGGACATCCCATGGTGAGACGGACCAAGATCCCTAGCTGTTGTTTCTCTTCCCCTTAAAAAGCCATCATGGTGGTCCACACAGTGGCTTTTGCCTCTAATCACAGTGACTAGGGAGGTGAAGGCAGGTGGATTGTAAGTTCTAGGCCAGAGGCAGCCTGTGTAACTTAGTGAGACCCTCACTCAAAAATAAAACATGAAAAGGGGCTGGGTTTGTTGCTCAGTGGTAAAATGCTTGCAAAGTATGGGTGAGGCCGTGGGTTCAGCCTCCGCAAGTACTGTGGGGTGTAGGGGGGAGCCATAGTCCTATGGGTTTGGGGTGGACCCTTAGGCCTCATTTAACTTTAATTACTTCCAAAAGGTCCCACCTCCACATCTTGCGGTTGGATGTTCCTTCCTATTTTTATGCCTAGAAGCTCTTGCTGTTTTTTTTTTTTTCTTTTTCTTTTTCCTTTTACTATTGTTATTATTTTCTTGAGACAAGGTCTCACTATGTCACCCACGTTGGCCACAGACATGGAGTCTTCCTGCATCAGTCTTCTGCGCTGGGATTACAGGCCTGTGCCACCACTCCTGTAGCAGGTTTTTAAAGAATGAAAATGATCTTTTAAGAATGAGAACAGATCAGTCCCATGTTTTGTATAAAGCATCTTATGGAAGTGTATGGTAGATATGCGATTGTTGTTTTAGTGTCATTTTGTTGTTGTTTGGGCTGGGATTTAGCTCAGTTGGTAGAGCGCTGCTCTGCAGTCTCTGAGGTCCCGAGTTCGATTCCCAGCACTACAAAAATGGGAGAAGGATATGGCAACCCATTCCGAAGGCAATTCCGAAACAATCTGCCATTGAAAACCCTATGAGGGTCGCTATGAGTCGGACACTACTTCGACGGCACCTAACAGAAGGATGGTTTGTTGTTGTTGTGGGCCATCAAATAGTATCTGACTCATAGTGACCCTAAGTACAGCAGGACAAAACACTGATGAATACTGTGCCATGCATATGATCTTTTTATATCTGGGCCCATTGTTGCAACCACTGTATTTCTTCTCATTTTGAGTCATGCCACATCAGCACAAAAAGAACCCAGGGGCTTTACTCCATTTCCATCATTAAGGTTGACTCTACTTTGAGGAGGCAACTCTTCCCCAGTCATTTCTGAATGCTCCCAGCCTTGAGAGCTTATTTACTGGCACTATATTTGACAGTGCTTCTCTGCTATTCATAAGGTTTTCAATGGCTAATTTTTTCAGGAGTGGGCTTCTGGTCCTTCTCCCTAGTCTGACTTAGTCTGGAAGCTCAGCTGAAACCTGTCCACCATGCGTGGCCCTACTGGTATCTGACATACTGGTGGCATAGCTTTCAGCATCACAGCAACAGACAAGTCCCTGCAGCATGAGGAGCTGACAGACATGGGGGGGACAGGATATGCTGTAAGGTAAAAATATTCAAGCTGTTGAAGCCCAGGCTTTTGTGAGAAAACAGCTAAGAGATGTTGATGGCTGGAGAGGCAGAGCTCAGGCTAGGGTTGGTTTCTGAAATGGAAATTGTGAAGGAAGAACCAGGGTGGGGAGGTGATTGGTGTTCAGAAGGGTTAAGTGTGAGACTACTGTAAGAATTTCCAGCGAGGTTGGTAATGACTTAGAAGTGTAATGTTAAAGGTTAGCGGAGATGTCCAAGGAGGAAAATAGAGTTTGGGACAACTGTAATGTGCATCCAGAGAAGACACAATTATGCAGGTGGGAAATCATGAATAGGCGAGAAGAAGCTGCAGGATGAAAGCGTGGTGAATGTCCACTCTACTGGGCGGGTGGACGAGACAAGAGTGGTCGGAAGGGTTTGAGGACAACTCCGAGGGAACCCAAAGGAAGTGCTTCTGTCTCTCATCGAAAAAAGCGAAGTCACAATGCAAAAGACCCTAAGTTGGTTCTTATAATGAATACATTTTATTAAGATACTGTGTCTTCCTGAACCTAATATGCACTCTTTCAGCAGTTTTAGGGGGCTAGAAGATCAGATGCGGATTAGAATCATGTCTGGGTTGGATTTGTAAGAGAGTGCTCCAGTTCCAGCTCAGGTCCACAAATCCAGCCCACACACGATTCTAATGTGCATCTGATTTCATGGCCTTCTAAAACTGTTGGAAGGGTGTGGATCAAATTCAAGAGTGGGTGATGTCTGGTTTTACAAATCTGTGTTAATGTCCCATATTGAATTTTAGTTGAACATCTACTTTATGCTAATTTTTATGCTATCTACTTTATGCTAATTGAAAATAATGAAACCTATTGTGGTAGTGCCAGTAGTTACGTTAGAAAAATGCAGAGCATATTGGAAGTTTAGGATGGGAAAACCCGCGTCATCATTGTTGTTGTTAGGTGCCTCTCACCTTGAATTTGTGATACCCCAGCCTCTGCCTCCTGAGTCACTAGGATTACAGGCATGTGCCACTGTGCTAGTCTTACCCTAACCTTTCCCCCAACTTTTTGTTTGAGAAAAAAATCTCCCTAAGATGTGCAGGCTGGCTCTGGCCTTGAACCTCCCCAGTAGCTGGGATTACAGGTGTGTACCTTATTGTTGTTGTTGTTAGGTCTCGTAGAGTCGGTATCTGACTCATAGCGACCCTCATAGGGTTTTCAATGGCTGACTGTTTCGGGATTGCCTTGGGAGTGGATTGCCAGGCCCTTCTCCCATTTTTGTGGTGCTGGGAATCGAACTCGGGACCTCAGAGACTGCAGCGCAGCGCTTTACCAACTGAGCTAAATCCCAGCCCGGTGTGCACCTTAGTGCCCAGCTTAAGCTGGTGTTTTTTAACAACAGAAACTTCTTAATTACTAGCATTATATACCATAATTAATATTGGGCTAAACCTAGAAGAAACACTTATCTCAATTTAATAGGTGGCCTATAGGCGTGAATTAGGTGTGTCTGTTGAGTTCCTTTTTAAACAAATTTCATAGTTGGATAGGGATGCTGAAGTAATGTCTCATCTCTCAGTGTATTGATGCATTCAGCAAGTATTTACTGAGGCTCTAGGTAGTACTGTTAACCCTGAAACTAATGCAGTAAAGAATGGTTACCATCTCTACTCTCACTAGGTTGCGTTTGCCTAAGGATGAGACAGAGAAGTCATCTGTTGACCAATCAAATGTCAGATGCTGAAAATTGCTTTGAAAGAGAAAGGCAGAATAAGGGATATAGGAGAGAAAGAGGCTGCATTTAAAAGCAAATGCCTCCTGGGTCCCCTACCATCTGCAGTATCAGGCGAGGCATCAGCCAGTGGGACTTCCCGCGGGAGTATTGTGAGTAAAGTGTCCTGTGGGCGCGTTCTCCCTGCAGAGGCTTCACTCATCCCTGCTGTCTCCTCTGATTCTCTCTGTGTTGCCTGCTATGGTCAGCAGCTGCTGGACCCCAGGAGGTCACAGAAGTCCTGCTGTGTATTCTCTGGTTCTTCCATCTCTGGACCAACTTTTCAATCCTCTGATCCTTTGCTTCCAACAGATGCTTTTGTTGTTTAAGTGACAGAGTCTGAATATGTCGTCTGCACTTGTTTCAAATGCTGAGGCTCAAGTGATCTTCCTGTCTCAGCCTCTGGGGTGGCTGGATCTACAGGTGCCACCATGCTGGCCAGTACTGCTTCTTTATGCACTCCAGGGAGAGGAGCTTCCTGTGGGCTCACAGTGCTGCCCTCTAGCTGCAGTTTCTTGGCTTACAAGCTTTACAGGCTTTTCAGTTTTTAGTATTTATATTTTTAGACTAGCTTTAAATTTTTTTTTTTACAATAATGCACACTGTCGTGGAAATGTTCAGACAGTAGAGAAGAGGACTAAAAAATGTTTTTTCTCCTACCTGCTTTCCTTCACTTTCAAATCCAACCTATTCCTTAGAAGGAACTATCTTTAGTGATTTCCTATATATGTTATTCATGTATATTTGACTCCCAAAAAGCAATCAGCCATTGAAAACCCTATGAATAGCAGAGAAGCACTGACAATAGTGTTTAACCTGTTGTACGTAGGGTCACCATGAGTCAGACATTGACTCAACACTACCTAACAATAACAACATACATTAATGAGCAGCGTGTAATAAAAGTGCATTGCGAAGTAACAGGGTTTGGTAAGAAACCCAAGATTTGTAAGTGAAGGAACTGACAAGAGTGTAGATGCTTTCAGGTGGCAAAATTAACTCTAATGTGGTCCATTTCCAGAAGAAACTGTGACATCAGTAAGTTTGCATTGCACTTCCAGTTATCTCAAATCCTTCATTGTTGTTCATTGCCTAAAGTCCTACACCCTTGATTTCCCTTATAAAGAATGAGGTCTGTCCTTTCAGATTTTTGTCCTTTTTTATCCCATGCCTCTGAAGTTTCTAATTTGCATTAAATTAAATAGGCTCACTCTGCATGTTTCTTAATTGCTTCTTTTTACAAGTCTGTTTTTATAGAGGGAACTTTATGTAATCATGTGGAATACCAATACACAATTTTATAAATAGAATACAACTTGAAAAATAAATGCAATTAAACAAGTAATATTCTAAAACTTTATAGATAAAATCCTGTTGCCTGCCAAAATTCTGAGCATGAAGCCTGTTATTTCTTTGTGGGAACAATAAAAAGCGTTACTTCTTTCTGAGATATCCAGAAGAATAAAAAGGGAATTAAGACATAAAACAGAACATGAAGATATCTTTCTCACTATGGTTTGAATTTGATTTGACCCCGTCAAAACTCAAGTTAAGACGTGGTTCCCAGCATAGCTCTGTTGAGAGATGACGAGGCAGTTAAGAATGATGCATACTTTTATCTTGGGAGGAAGTTCACACTCTCTAAAGACTGCATAGGTTACCACAAGAGTGAGTTGGAGTGAAGTGAGTCTAGTGTCTCCCATCAATCCCTGCATATGTGCTCTTTCTTCCCTGGAGACCCCTTTCCATTTCTGCTTTTCCACCATTCGTGTTCACACAATGTGAATCCTCACCAGAAACAGAGAAGGTGCCAGCACCACATTCGTGGACCACCAGAACTGTTAGTCAAAACAAAGCTCTTGATCTTATGAAATATACGGCCTCAGGTATTTTGTTATAGTATCACAAAACAGGCTAAGACATTCACTAAGGGATTGACCACCCAGATCCTCCTTCAGGGATTTATGGGATGAATAGCTTCAGGAAGAGTAGTCAGGAAGTGGCTTCCAGGTGTCAGTTCCTTCAGGGTCTGTCCCAGCAGCAGTTGTTGTTGTTAGGTGCCGTCAAGTTGAGTCCAACTCATAGTGACCCTATGTACAGCAGATCAAAACACTTGCCGATTCTGTGCCAGGCAAATGATCTTATTTATGTTTAAGTCCATTGTGCAGACACTGTGTCAATCCATCTGGTGGAGGGTTTTCCTCTTTTGCATTGACCTGACACTCTCCCAAACATGATGTCCTTCTCCAGGGATTGATCTCTCCTGACTACGTGTCTGAAATATGTAAGACGCAGTCTGGCCATTCTTGCTTCCAAGGAGCACTCTGGTTGCACTTCTTCTAAGACAGATTTGTTGGTTCTTTTGGCAGTCCATGGTATATTCAATAGACGTCTCCAGCACCACAATTCAAAAGCATCAATTCTTTTTCTGTCTCTCTTGTTCAATGTCCAGCTTTCACAACCATATGATGCCACT
>VMDO01022024.1:0-34278 GCA_007922755.1 Pedetes capensis
GCGGTACTGGGAATTGAACCCAGGGCCTCGCTCTTGGCATGCTCTGCAAGTGCTGTACCACTGAGCTGTGCCCTCAGCCCTTTCTTTTTAACTTCATGAGATAGGTAGGGTCTCACTAAGTTACACAGACTGTCTCTGGTTTTGAACTTCGTGATCTTCCCACCTCTGCCTCCCGAGCAGCTGGGATTACAGGCATGCGCCACCGTGCCTGGCTCTGGTCTTGCCTGTTGCACCTTGCCTTCTTTCTCCCCTCCATCCCAGGCTTGGGAGGAATTGGGGGCTCTTCGAGGCTTGCTAGATGTCTTTGCCGCTTCGGAGGCCCTGATCTTGACTTGGCGCTTTGATTGTAGTTCAAACTTGCTTGAAGGTCTGTCTCAGGAATAGGGTGCGATGGGTGGTGGTGATGGGTTGAATAGACAGAAAAATGTAGGTAGGTTGGGGTGGCCAGTGGCCAGTTTACATAGGGTAGGGTGACCAATCAGGATTGATTCTGTGGCTCTGGGTGACCAATAGGTG
This sequence comes from Pedetes capensis, assembly GCA_007922755.1. NCBI lineage: Eukaryota > Metazoa > Chordata > Mammalia > Rodentia > Pedetidae > Pedetes > Pedetes capensis. The sequence continues at coordinate 517 of VMDO01022024.1, forward strand.
TTAAGCTGGCCACGTCAGAGCTGGACTGGTCAGGTGCCATCTTTGGTTGGTTGATAGGGGGAAAAGTGAAAGACCCAGATGCAGACCAGGGGTCACTGGCCAGTCATCAGCCCTGGAGGATAGAGATCGGTTCTCTAGTCTGACCAGAGAGACCTTGGACAGGGGGGTCCTTTCCAGGAACCCCCAACAGTGAATGAGAGTCATTTTGTGATATGGTGGGTTCATTTTTTGTTGTTGTTGTTGTTAATTTTTTAGCATTGTATTTAAGCTGTTTTGTCTTCAGATTAAACAGATCAATTTTGGGGACAGTAAAATGCCATGTCTTAGTATCAGAACTATTCTCAGTAAGCACATATTTGAAGGCTTACCTTTAGTTCTATGTAATCTATATAGTGCCTAAAGGAAGAGAGGAATTGGGCCAGATTCTCCTCTGGGTTTTGGATGATCTTGCCAATTTTGTCTTAATTGACCGTTTTTTTGGAAATCTTTTTTAGGCCTTCAATGAGGCAGTCAATCATGTGGTCCTTAAAGAGTTCAACCAGGATCTCCTTTCTGATATGTCCAGTCTGGCTGGGTATCTGGGACTGCCTGGGTGCCCACTAAATTAGTGGGGTCCTTTGCATGAAAGTTGTCTGCTGCTGCCTGTGCTGCCTTCCAAACCCTCTGTCTTTTCTCTGGGGAGAGAGTAGTAGAGAGAATGGTGTTACTATCTCTCCAGGTCATGTCATAGGATTGGGCGATATGGCAAAATTCTTTTATATAATTGGCTTAGAAGAGAAGGGGTGAAGATGTCTTTCAATTTGGGACATACTGGTGAAAGAAAGGAACATGAACATGGATGATGCCCTTGGGTCACGTCACCTCCCGAAGCGGTAGTTGTAGTTGGGTGGTAAGGGCGGGGGCAGTAATGTTGGGTGTCTAGACTACATGCAAGAAGTAGTTGGGCTGGGCGGAATGGGGATTGAAACTTCCGGTGGGATGAGATTGAAACGTTGGGAGATGAGGCGGAGTTAGAGGTGGGTAGGGAAGGCATAGAGGCAAGGGAGGGCTGTGTGTGGACTGTTGGGACTAGAAGAGGGAGAACACGTGGGGTTGTAAGAAGGAGGTGTGAGAGAGACAGCAGTCTGAGGGATTAAATCCATCCATATTGGAAGGTTTTTGAAGGAGGAGGAGGAGAATGAGCTAAGAGGATTTGGGAGGTAGAGCAAGACTGGCATGGAGAAGGGCGGAATTTGAGGTAGAAGGAGGCCTGAATGTAGGGGACCTCTGACGGTTTGCCTTTGTGTTGACAAAAGTTTTGAAGATCCTGGGGAATGTTAGGGTCAAATGTTCCATTTTCTGGCCATTGTGACTCATTATTGAGCCTGTAACAGGGAGAGACCTGTTGGAAAAGAAAATTAGTTTTTTGGGTTTTATGTTGGGAACCTGTCCAAGGGCACGGAGATTTGCCAGAAGGCAGCCCAGAGGCATAGTACGGGAGGGTTTGGATGGTGAAGTTCCTGTGGTGATTTGGAAAAGGGAGGTGAGGAGAATGAGGGTCCCTAGGAGAGGTATAAGAAAGAGGAGCGTCCTCACTTTTCCCAGTACCCCTAAGGTAGATGAGTAGGTGGCTGAGTCAAGGGGGGGTTCCTTGAGACTGTGGCTCCTTGAGCACAAGAAAAAAAGATCCGTCTGACCCTGTGCTGGGAGTTTGTCAAGAGGAAGAGCGAGATGGAGGATCAGAGTGGAGGGGCTTAAGTGACAATCCTCAGGGGATTGGCCAACATGGCTGCGGTAGTCAGACATGGCAAAGGCGGAGGGCCCCACTGAGTCTACGGTCCAGTCAGGCAACGATGTCTGGAAGTTGTCAGGAGGGCAATCAAACCCAGTGAACAGGATATCATTGCTATTCCTGGTGAGTTTTGGCACCATAAATGTCAGGTAAGAGGCTGAAAACCTGTAAACTCTTTAACAGACGTTTATTGCAGAGAAGCTGCTGGGATGTCTCTTAACAAAGGAGAGAGCAGCAGTGGGGAGAGGAAGAGGTGAGACTTTTATGGGCTCTGGGTAGGGGGAGTATGGGGCTCACTGCTCCAGTGTTGGTATCTCTCTGGGCCTGGATAGTGGGGCAGGAACCTCATAGATAACCTCTTCTCCCAATAGGGAACCCGCAGGGACCGGATGAATGAGATGGAGTGAAGAGACACCTCTGGAGGTCTCTTAAAACACACAGCTCTTTATTGTACTGGCGTGGCTCTTCCAAGTGCTGTGGCTCTAAGTGTTACACAGCTATGAGGGTTAAATAATATACAACTCTAAGTGTTGCTCTCCACAACGGTGGTCTGCTTGGGTTGGCCTCTGGTGCTGGTTTGGCAGCTGTTCCCATGCTCCCCGTGGCAACCGCTCTTAGTGTTGAACTTCTCTCCGATGGTCGTCCAGTGGTGTCTTTTCAAGGTATTCTCCTTTTGCTTACAGTCTTCTGTCTCCATCATCGTTGCAGTGGAATGCTGGATCAAGCAAGAGAGCAAGTGGCAAGTGAGCTCTCCTTTATATGCGTCTTGGGGCCAATCAGCACTCAGGGATTTGTTTGGGCATAGCCAGTCCTGAGCCAGATGCAAATTAGGTGAAATTCAGGGACTTTGCTGGATAGGTGGGAAGGAGGCAAGGTGTAACCAATCAAAGGTCTCTCCCCTTAGGGACCAGTGGGCTGACAGGATACAACCTATCAGAGTGCAAGGGAATAAAGGCGGGGTTTGCCCACCCCAGTTGTGCTGGGCAGGGCCATCTTGCCTGTGCAGTCTCGGACTTTGTGGACTCAAGCCGGTGTGGCTCAGTGAGTCACACAGAAGTCTGGAGTACATCTCAGGCCTCAATACAGACCAGATAGGCTTCAAGCCATTTCTTTTCCTCTTTTTGCCCCGCATTTATCCCTATGGGCCTGGATGTTCGAATGGGAGGTGCCACCGTGCACACAGATAGCTAATTACAAGTCACTCGGGACCCTCGGGTGAGGGGTGTGGACTCCTGCAGCTCTCGGGAACACCTCGAGAGGGGAAGGGGAGAAGGGAAAAGCCTCAGGCACTTTTGTCTTGCAGGGACTGAAAGCAGCTCTTTATTATCTCTCTTTCTTGGGGGGTCCCTTGTTCAGGCACCATCTCTATGTGGGGTGAGTGGGAGAAAGAAAAAACCTTTTTGCCCTGAGAAGGGCAGGGAGGAACCCAAGGAGGTGTTAGCAGCCTAAGTGTTAGCCCTTTCTGCTGCCTTGGGGGCAGCTGTGGCTCTTCTGCTTCTGGAGCTGAGACTGGAGACTGTCCTCAGCTTCTGTCCCTAGGTGCTGGGCAAAGGGACTGTCCTCAGCTTGCTTGTAGTCCTTGAGAGCGCTGTATAGTTGTCCTGGTGTTCGTGGTTACAAGGAGAGATGCTTCCATGTTGTTGGATGAATCCAGAGAGAGTTCTTTCTTCATTGATGGTCAGATGGAGAGAGAGTTCCCAGCAGGAAGCTAGCAGCCAGCAGCATCACCATCAGCAGTCCATCACCACCAGCTGCCAGCCACCTCACCAACAGCTCTCTGCCACCAGTTCTCAGCTCTCCACCTGCCTCCTGCTTTCAGCCACTTCCCACATGCAGAGTAAGCTTTGTTAATATAGCTCTTGGGTAACTAACTGCCTTAACTGCCTCAAGATAACAATCAGGTAGGGGTGTGAGGGGCTAGGTGCAATCAATGTAGGAGTGACATTCAAATAAAGAGTGAAACCAGATGTCACTCCTTGGGTAATCAAGGGGGAGATCCTTGATCACCAGTCGGGGCAAGATGAGGATTGAATAATTCCTTACAGAGTGACTGACATGTTATATTGGGATAAGTAAGAAGTGGGTGTGTGAGGGTTCTGATAGGCTGCCAGAGGGAAAAGGAAGTCATCATTTGGCACCCAGGGCACATTTTGAGTTAGGTTGTGGTGGGCTTTGTTGGAGGGATTTTTGAGGACTGGGGCACAGTGGGTAGAAGGAGGCACCATCTTATATGAAGGTTCCACTTTGTAACAGGTCCTGTCTAACAGGTATCTGTTCTCATGTCAGTGGCCAGGTGCTTATGAGTCCTGGTGGGCACAGGACTATTGTTAGGTAAGGAGCCAAATACCCATAAACTCAACAGACTTTTATTGGGAGAAGTTGCCAGGACTGTCTCTAGTGAAGGAGAGAGCAGTGCTGGGGGAGGAAGGGGTAAGGCTTTTTATGAGCGCTAGGTTGGAGGGAGAAGGGGTGATTGACGTGTCACATTGGGATAGGTAGGAAGTGGGTGTGTGGAGAATTCTGATAGGCTTGAAGAGGGAAGAGGAAGTAGTCATCAGTTGCTGGGCCAGGGCAGATTTCAAGTCAAGTTTTGGTGGGGCTTTTTGAGGACTTGGGGATGGTAGGTAGAAGGCACCACCTTATATGGAGGAGCCATTTTGTAACAGGTCATGCCTAAAAGAAACAAAACAGAGGGGCACGCGACATTGCACTAGCAGCTGGGAGAATGAGGACCCAGGTCTCCAAGGTCATCAGAACGTGGTACCTGCCCTCCAGGAGCTCAAAGCCATGCCATGGGGTGCACATATGGAGCCATGCCCTGGGGGGCACCAGAGACTCCAGGCCTGTGCATGCCTGGGACTCTGCGGGGTGTGGGGTGTCTCTCCAGGAGTCTCCTGGCAGTTCTCTCAGAGGGGAGCAGAAGCCTGGCACCCACCTAACAACTGTCAGGCTGGGAGTTGTTGAAGGGCAGTGTACAAAATGTCATGGTTCATGAATAGATAGAAGATGAACTTCTAGTACTCTGAAAGAGGAGTGGAGAAGTGTGGGGCCCCTTAGCCTGGAGTTGGAACCCCACATTCCCACCGTTGGTGAGTGTGGTGGAGAGACAGCCACTCTGGGAGTCCTTCAGGGAGGCAACTCAACTTTATTTCCACATACAGTGCTTTTAAGCATCTTGGGCTAGCCAAGCAGTATCTATGGTGCAGCAAGAAATTCAGGGAGGGACACAACCCAGCTGCATTGGGTTGGCACCGTCTTGCCTCGACCTCATGGACTCAAGCTGGGTGTGGCACAGTGAGTCATAAAATAGTCCCAGGTGTGCCTCAGGACACGAGGTGGACTAGATATGCCTCAATCTATGTGGGGTCAGGACCGTATTTCCTCCCTTGCTCTCTTGGCCCCATATCACCTTCCAGTTTCATCCCCACAGAGAAGTATTAGGTAAGGAGCTGAAAAACTCATAAACTCAACAGACCTTTATTGGAAGAAGCTCCTGGGGCTGTTTCTAGCAAAGGAGAGAACAGCTACTGGGGGAAGAAGGGGCGAGGCTTTTATGGGCTCTAGGTGTGAGAGGGAAGGGATGATTGACCTGTCACATCAGGATAGGTAGGAAGCCAGTGTGTGGAGGGTTTGATAGGCTGGAAGAGTTGCCGGGAGGAACATACTTTCAAGTCAAATTTTGGTGGGCTGTTTGGCAGGCTTTTGAGGCCTGGGGGATAGTGGGTAGAAGAAGGCACCACCTTATAGGGAGGAGCCATCATGTGATAGATCCTGGTCCCTGTGGTAACCAAGATACAATACCTGCGCTTGGGGAGCACCAAGCCCAACTGTGGGGCATGTACACAGAGCTGCACTCCAGGAGTGCCCCAACCCGCGGGGTTTCTCAACAGGGACCTAGAGTAGGGGGCGGATGAATTCGAGAGACAAGAGACACGAAGAACGAGAGCAAGACAGGCTGTCTGATCAAGCTCCAAAGTCTTTAATTTTTTGCTGTAGCTTATATACTCATGGGAGGGGGAGGTACCAAAATGTTACAAAGGTCAGGGACTTTTCAAAAGTCTTCAGTTCTTCCTGTAACCCTAACAACCGCTATCAGGTGGTAATCTCAGCTCAAAGGTCACAATGCCCTGTGACTCAACATCCGCTATTTTCACCACATCCTGCACTTTTCTATCAGGGTATCTTGTAAAAGGTTATTTATGGACTTGGCTTCCGGCACAGGAGGCACTAGAGACTCCATCCTGGTGTGGGCCTATGGCTCTGTGGGGTGGGGTGGTTTTCTCGGAGGGAAGAAGCCCCATGCTTGCCTAACATTAAGACTTGTTGGGGATCAACTCCAGCCTGGCAAGGTCTCGGAGCCTTGCCTCAACACTAGGTGAATTCCCAGGACTCTTGGGGCTAAGTTTAGAGCTGGTCAGTGGCGCCAAAGAAGGACTTTGGGAGCTGCCTTATTATTTTTTATTTTTTATTTTTTAAATTTTTTTATTGGAAATTTTTAATGTACACCTTAATGTGATTCATTCTAATATGCTTTTCATTGTGACATTTCCATATATGCATTTTGATGTACATTATTCATATAGGTTCCCCCTTACCCTCTTGTATGCTTGCCCCCATCCCACCCTCCCCATCAAAGACTATTCTATCATTTACTTGGTAACATTTGTCTATATGTCCTTGGATTCCAGTTCTATTTAAGATAGAAACTTTTCCTGCAGTGAACTTTGTTTTTATCTTGTTAGAACTATTGGATGCATTTTCTAGACCATTTATAATAACATCATTATTACCTTTTTTTTCCTTTTATTTTGTTCCGACCTTTCAATAGGATTTTCCTTCTTATAATTTTGATTCAGCTCCCACATAAGTGAGAACATGGGGTGTTTCTCCTTCTGAGCTTGTGTTCGTTCACTTAAAATAATTTTCTCTAATTCCATCCATTTTGCTGCAAATGTCCTTATTTAATTTTTCTTGATTGCTGAGTAGTATTCCATTGTGTATATGTACCATAGTCTTTTTAGCCATTCTTCTGATGAAGGGCATTTTGGTTGATTCCATATCCTTGCTATTGTGAAGTACTGCAATGAACATGGAGGTACAGGTGTCTCTGTGGTATGTTGACCCATCTCCCTTTGGGTAAATTCCCAATAGTGTTATAGCTGGGTCATACAGTAGACCTACTTTCAGTTTTTTAAGATACCTCCATATTGATTTCCACAGTGGTTGGACCAATTTACAGCTCCACCAACAAGGTAAGAGTGTTTCCTTTTCTCCACAACCTCACCAGCATTTGTTATTTGTTTTATTGATCTTGGCCATTCTTACTGGTGTAAGGTGAAATCTCAGAGTTGTTTTAATTTGCATTTCCCTGATGGCCAGGGATACTGAGGATTTTTTCCTGTGTTTCATGGCTTTACGGACCTCTTCATTTGAGAACTGTCTACTCAGTTCCTTTGCCCATCTGTGTATTGGGTTATTTGGTTTTTTGTTTGTTTGTTTTTTCCCTTGAGTTCTTTATAAATTCTAGTAATTAGATCTTTGTCTGATGTATAAAATGGAAAGATGTTTTTTCCCATTCTGGGGGGTTCCTTGACAAGTAATTGTTTTTCTGAGCAGAAGCTTTTTAATTTCGTGTAATCCCATTTATCTGTTGTTGCAATTTCTTGAGCAATTGGAGTCCTATTAAGGAAATACTTTCCTATGCCTATATGATGGAGCATATTGCCTATTTTGCCTTCTATAAGTTTTAGTCTCTGGTTTTATGTTGAGATTTTTTTATCCATTTTGAGTTAACTCTTGTGTATATTGAGAGATGCGGGTCAGTTTTCATTTTTCTGAATGCTGATGACCATGTTTCCCAGCACCATTTATTGAAAAGGCTGTCCTTTTCCCAGTTTATTTGCTTTGAGGAGCCACCTTATTATAAAAAGGGCAAGGGTTTTATTCAGCTGCTCCTGCAAGCAAGAACAGGAACAAGCCAAAAGATGTTATTGGTGCCAGTGATCTGCTCTGGCCTTGACTCTCACAGCTAGCCTTCTCTATTCTCTTCCTCCCCAGACTTGGGGAGGAATTGGAGAGTGCTTCATGTCTTGCTAGGTGCCTTTAGCTCTTTGGGGCCCCTGGGCTTGACCCCAAGTCTTGCTTGAAGGTCTTGCAGATTAAAGGTCTTAAGTCTCTGGAGTAGGGAGTGATGGTCCAATGTTGGGGAAGGCTGGATTCAAATCTGTGAACCTCTGCATCGTGTGTTGTGCAACTGAGTGCCCCCCAGCACTGCACCCTGCAAAGAACAGGCCAGGGAACAGAGCATCATGCTCAGGAGTGGTAAACAAAGCAGGTTTATTTACAGGGAAAGGGGAAGGGTAGGTGCATGGGGCAGGAAAGGGTGAAAGTGGAGGAAGGTGCTCAGCTGTAATCCTTGCTGCTGGGGTAGGGATCCCTGGGTGTGGTTGTTTGTCCAATCTTGGAGTCTTCGCTGCTTCGGAGACCCTGAGTTTGACTCTCGAGGCTTGCCTCTCAAAGCACTTGATCCGTCGGTGGATTGGAGAGGAGGAGGAGGAGGAGATCTGGAGGACACAGGCAGGCAAACAGAGGCGAGGATGGAAGCAGGTTGGTGGAAGGATGAGGGTAGGCCGAAGGCTAAGTGGGTCAGGCAGATGTAGGTCCTTATGGGGCCAGAGGACTGAGTGAGCTTTCCTTAGATGGTATTCATGGAAAAGCTCTGAGCTACGCCTAGAGTTTGGAATCAGCTGTTGGGCTTTGGGGTCATGGGCTTTTATCCCCTTAAGCCAACTGTCAAGGAATGACAGCTGGCCAATCAGGGAAGGGCTCGTGGGCAGCATGGGGACAAGGGCTTAACCAATGAGGAGGCAGATGGGGCTCAGCCTGTCAGGCTTGGAGGAAGCCTGAGCTGGCCAGTGCCATCTTGGCTTACTTGATGGGAGGGGGAAAGATTGAGGTACCAGATGTGGGGGAAGTTGCTTTGGAGGACAGAGTCTGGTCCTCCAAAAGGGCTAGGCAGGTGGTAGGAACCCAACATGTTTGGGTACTCTCTATCTCCCTGGGAAATCTGCAACAGTCCAAGGTGATGGGGTCCAGGTATCAGGTTAAGACAAGAGGGATAATGGGGGTGGCCAGTGGCCTGTCTTATATAGCTTTGGGGGAACAGGGTGTACATTTGGGGCAGCCAGTCAGGGTGCATTCTCTGACAGGTATGTCAGTTTACCTGTCATACCTGCCAGGTGGGGAAGTTACTCAAAAAAGGTGTATTTGGGGTGCAATTTGGATAGGTCGGGTACTTGTGGGTCAGGCCAATCAGTGGGCTTTCCTTATTGACCAGTCAGGGGGTCTATATGGCCAATTAGGGTAGAGGTGGTCATGGCAGAACTGGTCTGGTCCGGGGCCATCCTTGGTCATTCGATTGGAGGGGTAGGAGTGAAGGCCCAGGATGTAGGACAAGGGTCACTTGCCCTAGAAGACAGAGTTCAGTGGACCAGATGGGCTCCTACCTTGGTGGTACACTCTGGGATTCCCCAACAAAGACTGTCAAATACTAAATGAGAGGGTGGTAGAAAGATGGACAACAGGGTTGTATAGGACAATAGCTACCAACTTGGGAGGTGGAAGCTGCCTTCATTGTGTGGAGAGGGTGACAGTGTGTCTTGGGCCTGCTGGGCGGGGACTGGCCTGGATTTGGGGCAGAGTTTGCTTTCTGGCTTCATAGTATGCAGTGGGTCCCAGTGTGTGAATCTGAGAGTGGCTGCTGCTGTCCTGGAAAGGAGGAGGGGGAGCATTCTGGGCAGTGGGGCAGGTGTCTAGAGCCAGTTTGACGAGGCTGTGTGTCTCTTGGGCAGTAGGTCAGGGTCAAGCTGAGGACTGTGAGTGCCCGGGCAAGACTCTAGGGCTGTGTATGGCTCCCTGTCACGGGAGGGACTGGGGTCTCTGGGCAGGGAGTCAAGGTGCCTCCCAGGGGGACAATTTGGGTTATGATATGAGAAAGAAAATAATTTGGCATAAAAAGAAGAACCTAATTAAGCCACGCCGGGCTCTGGCTCCTGTAAAAGTCGGGAGTGTACATCCCCCACTCCCCTAATCAATGAATAGGATTGTACTACCTTATCTAGGGGATTCCAGGAACTCCTCTCTCTGAACACAGAGGTGCTACAATAAATGCCTCCCCATATGGACATAGCCCCTGGTATCTAAAAGTTGTTTCTTCAAAGATTTGTAGTCAAGGACTTTATGCTTGGATTGCTCTGCAAAACCTGAGGACTGTTTAACCAAAGAGAAACACAAAGATCCCTTTGTCCACTAGTTTGGAAGTTTTCTATGAGGTTCAGTAAAGAGGAACTTGGGGAGCATGGCTATTTTGGGACGAGAGATCCTGCTGCTCTGTGGGCAATTAAAGCCCCCCTTCCTCTAATGCTGCTGTTCAGTAATTCTTTCTCTCTGGTGGGCCTTGCTGCTTCCTGATACAGAGTGACTGGGTGGCATCTGCCTTAGGCATAAAAATGAGCTGCTGACTGGCTGCTGAATAACAGTGAGGGGAAGAACGGGCAATGGTGGGGGAGTATCTGGACCCCTTCATTCCCTGCTCACCATCCCCCAGCTCTCTTCTCAGGGGGTGGGTATGGAGACCTAGGTTTATTAGCCGTTCAACCTTGAGCATGAGGACCTTATAGACCGTCATTTTCCTCATCGCTAGAGGGGACTGCCCACTTGCAGGTTTCACATGGATACTGGACCTGGGCCAGAGTAGCAGCTCAGTAAAGATGGAATGAGTCACTTGTGTTTCATCTTCTGCATGGTCTTACTCCACTACTCCTGCTGGAGTTCTTCATCTGCATGGAAAGGCAGTTATCATATAACTGAAGAATAGTTGGACTATCACTGTTTGCCTGTACAGTACCTTGATTGTGTCCTTGAGTATGCAGAGTAGAGAAGATAAAAGCTGCCAATATTGGCTTATTACAGGTTATCTGGGCTTCCAGTATTTGGGCCGCTGCTTCTGTTCCTCGGACATATCTCCTTAGAATTACTAACAGAAATTGTTGTTTTTAAAAATAAGTTCACAGTATGGACAGAAACTCCCTAAAATATGCTTTGAGGGGGAGTTTTTCCCAATAACTTTATTGGTAATTTTTAGTGTACAAGTCAATGGGTATCATTATGACATTCCCATACATGCATTTCTTTGTTCCTTGCTAATGTTCACCTTCTCCATTATCCTTTCATAACTCGCTTCCTTCCTCTTCTCTCCCCACCAATGATCCCCCTTATACTTGGATGTCTTGTTTGTACATCTATATAAATGCACCCCGATTTCACCTTAAGGATAAAAGGTATGATACTTCCTTTCCTTTTTCCCATTACCCTTTCTTCTTGCCCTTGAGGGGGATTTTAAATTACTAAAATCATAGAAGCCATGATTTTTTATGAAAAATCTGGTTGATACGGAATTTTTCTGTGAACAAAAGTATTGTTGTATGTTACTACACATTTAGAAGCATGTCAAAACCTTGAGGTAAGTAGTTACACTGTGGCAGAGATTGAGGGAAAATAGAGGAAAGCATGGAAATAGTGAAAGAAGTATTTTTTAGTATTTTGCATGTGGTACTAGGGGGTTGAACCTAGGGTGTCATGCTTGTTTTGGAGCACTCTACCACTAAACTCCACTTGCAGCCCATTTATTACTTTTTTGCTTGGAGATAGGGTCTCACTAAGATACACAGGCTGCCTCTGGCCTCAAATTTGCGATCCTCCTGCCTCTTCCCCCCAATCCCTGGATAACAAGTGTCTGCTGCCATGCCCTGCCCTCTTTTTCCTGTGGTACTGGGAGGCTCACCTCAGGGCCTGGTGCATACTTCATAAGCACTCTACCTCTGAGCTGCACACTCTTGTCAGGCCTCCATGGGGGGGGGGGGCGAATAACCAAAGAGGGTGCGATGTGGTGGCTCTCAAGGACACACTCTGGGGACAGCTTCTGAGAGTCAAATCCGTTTTGTTTTTTAAAGGAGATGTTGAGCTTATATAGCAATCAACATAAAGTGAAAGTAAGACGGTATTGCATCAAGATCACGCCATATAGTGAGCACCAGTCAGTGTGCTTGTTGAATCAGATCACCCAATAAAGCTTAAGACATGTCTCAGGCAAGCCCATGAAAAGAGAAAACAGGCAGGAGAGTATGGGCGGACAAACAAGGTCGGCAGTGGTGACTGTCCCATCCCATGGGCCTGTGTGACTGGGTCTGCCTCAGGTCACAGACAAGTAAGCTTAGTGTGCCAAACCTGAGAGACCCATACATGGGCAAGGTATGCCTCAGCCCATCCCTTGTCCTTCCCCACACTCTCCTCCTGCTTTGTAAAAAATTTTAAATTCTTAAGATACAGTCTCGGGAAGTTTGATAGTCTGCTCTTGTCTCACATTTGGGATCCTCCTACCTCTGCCTCCCAAATCACTGGAATTACAGGTGTATTCTACCATGTGTCCAGCTTCTCCCAGGCTTAATTCTTCTTGAATGTCCTGTTGCATTGTTGGGAAGTTGTTAGGTGCTGTTGAGTTGGGACCAACTGTCAGCAACCCTGGTACAACAGGTATAACACTATCTGACACTGTGCCATATCTGGCAGTATGTCAGTGCTTCTCCACTGTTGTTGGGAAGAGATTTCTTTAACTTAAATGAGTGCAGTTCTCCAATTGATTCCAGAACAAAAGCTGTCTTATGTGTTGTCATTAGGTGCTGTCAAGTCAGATCCAATATAGAGCGACCCTGTTTACCACAGTGAAACACTATCGGACACAGTGCCATGCCCAGCACTATTGTCAGTGCTTATGTGCTGTTCATAGGGTTTTCAATGGCTGATTGTTTTGGAAGTGGGTTGCTGGATCCTCCTTCGAAGTCATTCCCACCTAGTGTTCCCAGGTGGTCTTCCATCCAACTGCTGACCAGGCCTGATCTGGATTAGCTTCTGAGATCTGATGAGATGGGGTGTCAGAACGGTACAGCTGTAAGCATAACTGTCTTTTATAGGGGTGTTAAATACAAAACATGATCAAATGTACCCTGTGTCTAGAGGCTTATAGGTTCAAAGGGAAAAAAGCCCAAACTGTATCAGGGAAGTACAACTAAAATGTTCTCTGTTGATCGTGAAGTTGCATACTGACCTGGTTGTAAGGATTTTTGTTTTGTTGATTGTGGGGTTCTGTCGCTCGACTCTCTCCGGCCATGAGTGGGAACCAGCTGCCAAAGACCCATCTTCTGGTAAGGGGCAACCAGGCACCCAGGAGCCACGCCACTCGGAAAGGAGGCTTATGCCCACGGCTGCTCTGAGAAGCCTTGAGAAAGGCAGGCTCAGAGGTTTCTGCCCACGGCGGCTTCTTGCTTTTCTTCCCAATGAAGACTCTGAGTGTTCTGCTCCAACAGCTCTTTATTTCTTCCTTGTCTGTCCCCGTCAATGGAATGGACCCAGACTGCTCGTGTACCACCCTTAAATACTTTTCTGGGGCTTGCTGGGGACCAATCAGAGGCAGGCACCCCATACGGGTTTCAGCCAATCAGAGGGGATATTCAAGTTTGGTTTTGTAAAAGTAGCCCACCAGGGGTGGTTCCAGAACGATCCAATCAGGAGCCGTTCTGGGGTTTGGAAACAGCCAGTCAGTGTCGAGGAGTCTGAGGCAAGGGAATAGATGCCAGCGCCATCTTGGAGAGCTCCATGACCCTGAGTTCCCGGATGTAGGGCAAAGGTGACTGCCTGGGGAACAAACCTCAGTCCTCCAAGGGGCCTAGATGGGCCCTGGGGCAAATGGCCTCTCTAGGCAGTGCCCTATACCCAGCCGGGAAAATAGAAACCCCCATGTACAAAACCTGCTAGTCTTGAGTCAATGGAGACACACAACTCTGGGAGCTCAATTGATGATAACTCAGAACTCTGTTTTATTCTGGTGCATCATGCTTATAAGCCTTTTTGGCCTACCAATCAGAATCTGATGTTGTGATGACGTTTTGGTTTAGCCAATTAGGTGACATCAGAGGATTGGATCAACCAATCATTTGATACCAGGTTGTAATGATTTGACAAGAAATTCGAGGAGGGACACACCTTAGCTGCATCCGGCAGAGGCCATCTTGCTTCGACCTCATGGTCTCAATTTGGGTGTACCAATGGTGAGCTGCTAGGGGCCGTTATAATTCAGCCTTGTGGAATCAAATTGGGTGTGCCGCAGCAAGTCACAAGAGAGTCCTGGGTGTGCCTCAGGACTCAAGGTGGGCTAGATAAGCCTAGAGCCAAGCAGTTTCAGAGCCTTGTCTCTTCCCTTCTCTATGCCACATCCTTACATCTCCCCCTTTTTCTTTTAATAAAGCACATTCTAATTGGGATCTAAATAATTGAGCAATCATATGCTTTAGTTCTTGCTTATGAGCATGGATATGCAGATAACGAATTATACAGATCAGTACAATGAAAACAATAAGGAACATTCCAAATAGGATAAGATTATAAGGGTTAAACAGTTTTCCTGTGAAGGGATTTAAATCTCTAACATTGTTAATCCGTGTTTTGTAATGTTTGTTCTCTGGATAGCTCTGGCAATTGTTGTTTATAAAGTTTTCTAATACTACATTGTAACTTTTGTATTAATTTAGTACCATTTCCCGTGCCCACTATCTTTTTTTTTTCCCAGTTATGTTGACTTTGAGTATAGAACAAAGGTGTTATACAAAAACTTGAAGTATTCCTGTTACATCTCAATTTTAACTGCTGTTGTATCCCCAATGCTTGATCTCCCAACAAAGTAACAGCCTGCTGTAAATCAGCAACCTGTGTTTGTAATGAAGTATCAATGCCTTTTTGACCTGACCATAGCAATCTTGCACAGTCTCTAGTCTGTATGTTCTGGTGTAAAGCGACTCCACAAGCAGCAGCAGCAACAGTGACTCCAATGATGCCTAAGATAGCATCTATTAAAAGTCCAACAAATCTTTTCAGCAGATGATTTAGAACCTGATGGAGCATCACCATGGCTAGAGAGTGTTGCCATGGTCCATCTAGATGAACTGGCAGCTATATTTCTCTTCTGGTCTGGAGGATGTATAAACTTTCCCTCTTATAAACACAGAAGAATTAAGACATGTACATAGAGCACAGTTTTTGGAAAATATGGATCTCTGATTTATTCCAAATTATTTCTCCCTTAAGCAGTGCATAAGGGAGTTTTTTCAAGAGATAGGACAGGTAAAACATGTGTTTGTAAAATTCCCATCCAATGCCTGCAAGGGTTGTAATGCTGTGACCAATTTCCAAATATGACTCTTGATAGGATGATTTTAAAGATTGTGGTGAACGTGGAGAAAATCCCCCATTATGCCATTTAACCTTCCATCTGGAATCAGTCTCTTGGCCCTTTGCTTGAGCAGAACCTAAAAGGCTCCAAGTGGAACCTGAAAGACTCCAGTCTGTGGTGTTTCCATGGGACGTATTAATGAGAACTTGAGCATAAGATGAATTACATCAGCTCCATTGTATCAGAAATGTGTTATTTATCATTGGAATGGTACAAGGAATCCAATTTGAAGGGTTAAAGTCTATATTTTTAGTTGTAGAACTAGCCATACGTATGGCCGGGAAGGTAGCATTGTTTGAAACAGGCCAGTATTGGTACCCTATTTTCAGACAATGTGGATGACTTCCTCTGATACAAATAGGCATTCCTTCACTCCCTACGGTATAATCTGTAATGATTTTACCTTCCTCTTCGAGATTAAGTGAACCTCTTTGATCATAGGGTCCTGGCAGCTAAGAGGTTTTTATTGACATAAATAAGAATAGGAGGATTATTCCAATTAACTGTTCTATTAATAGGTGGGTTAGGAATATAAGCCCAATAAGTGTGATTTTTAGGGAAAGCTTTGGTCATATTTACCTGTGTTGGGGGTTCCACAGCTGGTGACGAATTGGTGGTAAGTGCTGCACATAAGAGCATTACCAGCCTAGGTCCTGAAGCTGGTCCAGGACCAGGATTAAGTCTCTGGGCCTGAGCTACTAATTCCTTAAGTGCCCACCTGTGGGGCATCGCGTCTATTCATGGGTTGTTGCTCTGGCCAGGAGTTGGGCCCCTCAGTTGAGAGCTGCTGTGTGGTGAGCATCGCCAGAGTTCCACAAAGAGATGACTCTGACTCAGGAACTATTTAGCATTGCAGCTCTTCATTGTTCTCTTGTCTGTCTTCCTCTAGGGGGTTGATGTTGTGGACCCTGAGTGCCCTGTGTGCCGCGCTTATATTCCCTAACCTAGCCAATCAGACTGCCACATCATATGAGGTGATTGAGGCCTGGCCTATCAGGAGGATATGCAAATGAGGCATTGAGAATAGAATCAATCAGGGGATGTTCCTTAACTGCCCAATCATGGGTTGTCTGGCTAATTGGGAGGGGACCAATCAGGTGTCGAGGGGCTTGAGGAGGTAGTTGGATGCCAGAGCCATCCTGGAGAACTCAATGCCCAAAAGGCCAAGGATGTAGGGCAAAGGTTATTGGGTCATCTTGCCCTGGAAACAAGTTCTGGTCCTCCAGGGTGAACAGATAAGCTTTGAGGTGTGCTGCCTCTCTAGGTTGGATCCCTACATCTCCCCCTTTTTCTTTATTAAAGGCAGCCTCCGATTGGTTTTCCATCACATCTATAACCATTGCATTCTTATGTGCATGAGCATTCAACAGTGAACTACAATGAAGGATGGTAACAATAGCAACTGAAGAATATGACTACATACAAGCCTTAAGCATTGTAATCTCTGTCAGTCTCTTAAATAAGTCTCTAGGTGGAGTGTTCATTGTAAGATGGTGCCATTGATGACCGTAGCAATGATGCTCTTATGGTCATTGCGTTGCCATTTTCACATGTTCGTGCACTGGCATGCTGACAGCAGATGAGACATAGAATTACTATGAAAAGTATGAAAATAACCGCAACAACTATATCTACCAAAATAAAATTGTGGGGATTAAGTAAATTCCAAGTCATATTGTTTACAGGGTTGAACATTTTTTGTAATACTTTTTTGCTGGACACCTTTCAAGTTGTTTTTTATATATTTGCTCTATGTCACCTTGTAATTTCCGAATTTTTTGAGTGACATTTCCCATACCCAAAACATGTCTCTTTACATCATTCCAATTATGTACACTTGGCTGAACATTACAGGGGTAATAAATTTGTTGTGTTCCAATTTCACTTGAGACCTAATCTTTGTCTAATTGTTGAAATGTGATCTCCCAATAAAATTACAGTTTCCCTTAAATCATTTATTCGTGCTTGTAATGATAAGTTGCTAGCTCACTGATGGTACAGGTCTGCTCTTAAAACTATAGTAACAGGTGTTCCGTGGGGCGGGAGGTACTGTGGTCTTGACTCTTACAGCTTGCCTTCTCTACCCACCTCCTTCCCAAGGATGGGAGAAATTGAAGGGCTCTTCATGAGTTGCTAGTAGCCTTTGGCGCTTTGGGGCCTCTGAGCTTGACTCATCAGCTTGCTAGAAGATCTGTCTCAGGATTGGGGAGCACTGGATCGAGGTGATGGGGTCTGGACAGCAGATGGAGAACAGCAGGGTGAAGGTGAGGTCCAGGAGCCTGTTTATATAGGCTCCTGGAAGGGGGTGTGTACTGGGGACAGCCAATCAGGGTGCATTCCTTGACAGGTATGACAGGTAAACTGTCATACCTGCCAGGTGGGACAGTTATTTAAATAGGGTGAATTTGGGGTGCATTTTGGATTGGGTAAGGTGGGGGGTCCAATCATTTATATTCCTTTAGGAGCCAATCAGGGGACTTGGGGTGACCAATCAGGGTAGAGGTGGTTAGGACAAGGTCTAGCTGGTCAGGGGCCATCTTTGGTCACTTGATGGGAGTGGGGATAAAGGAGTGACTAGAATGTGGCCTGGGGTCATCTAGAGGTCAGTCCGTCAGGCTAGTCAGAGGGACCCTAATTAGGGGGTGCTTTTTAGAAAATCCTCAACAATAACTAAATTTTTTGTTGACTGGGCCACAGTTTTTTTGAGTCCTGGTGCCAGTCTTTCACAAAGTCCCAGGTCTGGACAATCTCATGTAGGGCGACTCCACTGGTGTCCGCAGTGATTGTGACGACTATGATGCCCAAGATGGCAACAACCATGAGTCCCACAGTTTTCTTGGTCTTCTCTATCCAATGCTGCAGTGTCTGGTGGAGCATCGGAATGGTCAGCAAACCCTGCCGTGGTCTGTCAAGATGTACTGGCAACCATATTTCTCTTCTTGCCCTCAAGATGTACAGGCTCTCTTTGTTGGGGCCAAAACATATGGAGGCATTAAGGCAGGTGTACAATTTACAGGTCTTACAGTGTACAGACCCTTCCTTTTGGTCCCAAGTTATTTCTCCCTTTAAGATTACATAAGGGAGCCGGATGCAGATTGTTTCTCTATTATATCCTTTTTAGTATGTACCATGCTAAAGTCACCCAAACTTGTTTTAAATTTGGCTGGTGGTAATTTGTCTCACTAACCATGTAGGCTGTAGTGCCACAATTAGTTCCCATGAATGACTTTGTTTATAAGGTGACCCTGATAGCTGTGATATAGGTGGAATGCATATCTCCTCGGGTCTATTGTCCTTCCCTTTAGAATCTTTTTCCTATCCTCCAGCTTAAGTGGGACCCAGCAAATCCTGATTGGAACCTAAAACGTCCTAGCCAAGATTTGACAGGCCCTGGTCTATGATGTTCCCTTGGGGAATATTAATAAGCACTTGAGCTGAGGAATTGTGTGGGGCATCTGCCGCAACTGGTCTCACTCTGGCCATAGACCTCTGGTCAAAGGCAGGACCCAGCCACTGAAGACCCGTTGGTTGGTGAGGGCTGCTGGAGCCATGCTGCCTGGAGAGGAGGCTTATGCCCGCTGCTACACTGAGAAGCCTTGAGAAAGGCATGCTCAGAGATTTATGCCCATAGTGGCTCCTTACTTCTTCTCTCTGAGGGAAGACTCCATCTCTCACTGTTCAACTAAGCAGCTCTTTATTGCAGCTGTCTTGCTCATCGATGGTGTGGACCTGTCGATGGTGTGGACCCCAAATATTCTGTGCACTGCCCTTATATTCCCTAACCTGGCCAATCAGAGACTGCCACACTATGTCAGGTGATCAGGGGTTAGCCTTTTCGGGGGGGGGATGCAAATATGGTTTAGAAAAAAGAGCCAATCGGGTTGTTCCTTAATGGTCCAATCAGGGGTCATTGGGTAATTTGGAATTGGCCAGTCAGGTGTTGAGGGGTCTGAGGAGAGGAGTTGGACACCAGTGCCATCTTGCCGAGCTCAACGCCCAGGAGTTCCCAGATGTAGGGCAGAGGTTACTGCCCTGGGAACAAGTCTCAGACCTCTAATCGGGCCAGACAGGCCTCTAGGCAAGCTGCCTTTCTAGGCATTTTAATAATCTCCTTTCTAATTGATTCCACATTAGGAGTGGCAGTTGACACATCATCTATGTAGTGGTAGTTCTGGATGTCTTCCCCTTTCAGTGGCTCCAGTGTGGCAGCCATGGCCTCTTGGCAAATGACTCTGCTGTTTGCCGTGCCTCGAGGAAGACACCTCCACTCATATCGATGCATTGGCCCCTCGTTGTAATTGGGGACCAAGAAGGTGAACCTCTGGAAGTCCTTTGGGTTAAGCAAGATCGAGAAAAAAACAGTCCTTTGAGGTCAACTACCTGGAGGTGACAGTTGACCGGGATTTCTGAGAACAACAGTAATCCCCTTTGGGGGGATCCCCAAATTGTCATAGTTTTGTTGACAGCTCTGAGGTCTTGTAAGAGCCTCCATTTGCTGCTTTTCTTATTTATTGGGAATACTGGGGTGTTCCAGGGGCTTCTTGATGGTTGTAAGGGTCCTGCAGTGAGCTGTTCTTTTTTTGCAGTACTGGGGTTGAGCCCAGGGCTTCGTACTTGCATGCTTTGCAAGTGCTGGACCACTGAGCTGCACCCACAGCCCATTTTTTTACTTTTTGAGACAGGGTCTCAGTTACGCAGACTACCTCTGGTCTCGAACTTGCGATCCTCCTGCCTCTGCCTCCCGAGCCGCTGGGATTACATGTGTGCACCACTGCTCCCGGCTCACTCACTTACATTTTCTATGGCCCACAGAGCAGCATATAACTACTTGAATTGAATAGACCTTTGTGGCAATGGAATTGATTGCTGACATAATATCCTATCTAGCTCAGGCGGATAGACTAAGATAGCCGCTCTATTCCCCCCTCCCTCTGTGAACATCACTTTGACATTCTCCAAAGGCGCTGTCGGGAATATCTTTGGAGGAAGCCAAGGCACGTTCTTTAAGGAGGCAATCCAATGTGTTTTTGAGAAATGGCAACCTATCTGCCCTGGGAAGTTGAGACAAGCCTGAGCAAAACCAGCATGTTCCCGTAGCAACCAATCTACATCTGCTAATGGGTACAGCATTACGATTTCACCTGGCTCCGTTCCAAAAACCTCCAGGCATCTAGTTCTTATCTGTTTTATCATTTTAGCCAAATCTTGGATCTCACCTAGATGATGTGGGCTGCTTCCTACCGATGTATATAACCACTCAATGGGCCCCTTATTTTGAAAGATTGCTCCTATTATTGTGGACGTGGTGTTGAACAAGAGGACGTATAATTTCTCTTTTGGATTATATCTTGTGAGTTCCGAATTGTTTATGTCCTCTTGTAATTTGGATTTGGCCAATTTTGCCTCCAGTGTAAGAGTCCGTGGTGATGTTGGACTCTTATCACCCTTTAATAAATCAAACAATGGCTGAAGGTCAGATGTTGGAGTCTTCAGCCATTGCTGGAGGCAGTTAACATGCTCAGAAAATTTTTGGAAGCCATTTAAAGTTAGATGTTCCTGGAGCGTTATTTAGGCTTTTGAGGTCTAATGCCATTGAGAGTAATCATTGACCCAAGGAAGTTTATGGGCAATGTCGGTTGGATTTTTTCTTTAGAAATCACAAAGGAACCATTTTTGAGGCATGTTATTAATCTTTGTTCCAATTCTGGCAGGGCATCTGGATTGGGAGTGGCTATGAGTAGGTCATCCATGTAATGGTATAATTGGATGCCTTCTCCATGGAGTGGTTTTAGGGCAGCAGCCACAGCTTTGAGACAAATCACATGGCTGTTGGCCATGCCCTGGGGGAGACATAGCCACTCATAGCGTTCAACAGGTCCCTCATTGTTAAGATTTGGGACCGTGAATGCAAACATTTGACAGTCCTCTGGGTGTAAGGGGACTGAATAAAAACAATCCTTAAGATCCACTGCCAAAATGGAATAGCCCACTGGTATGGCTGACAGCAATGGTAACCCTTGTTGTGGGCACTCCCAAGGTTTTAAAGTTCTATTTGTCTTAGATCCTGCAGGACCCTCCATTTGCTGGTTTTCTTTTTAAGTAGGAACACCAGAGTATTCCATGGGATATGGGATTTCCATATATGGCCTGCTGTCAGTTGCTCTTGAACCAAGCCCTTTACTGTCATCACTTCTTCCCTCTTTAGTGGCCTTGGTCCACCCAGACTGGCTCATTCAATATCCAGTCTAGGCAAGGGGTATTATAGCGACCAATGGTGTCTACACTAAAGGGTGGTCCTGTTGGTTATTGCTGTCTTTTGGTGTTTTATTGGGGTCAGTTTCTTGATTGGTCAGGCACAAAATTTTAGGTGACTGTTTTATTATGTATACTTTCCATAACATGTATTAATGTCATTATTTTGTTAATATATTTTAGTGGTTTCCCTTTCTGGGTGGTTACCATGATTATTCTCTTCCCAAGTCTGGGGGTCTTTAATATCTTTAGTTGTCATGTGTGGCTCTAACCCTCTAATTTGTGTCTATAATTGGGATACCTCCTTTCTCTTTATTTTAATACCTCTTTTAATGAACAGCATACATAAGGGGTATCTGAGAGTCTTCATTGGGAAGGCTTGGTATATTTGGGGAACCACTTTATTGATTGGTTGGGGGAGTCTTAGCATTACTTGATTTCATGGTGCAAGTTTTAGAAGAACAGGGGCAATATATGGGCTCTTGATTTTTATCAACGCAAATTATCCCATCAGTGGCTATTATTACCTCCATACCCCCAAGGAGGTCCTGCCCCAATAGGTTAGATGGTACTCCACAGGGGACCAGCGGTTGAAATCTATTTGTTTGTCCCTTCAGGAGGGGCTGGAAGATGCTCCAGTCTTAGTTTAACTGGGTGTTAGTTGGGCAGTCTTTTAGCCAATGCTTCCCGTTTTTGCAAAGCCTACACAAGCACCATTGGGTGGGAAAAATGGGGCTTTTTCTGAGCAATCCCGCACCCAATGTCATCCTTTCTTGCATCTGGGGTAGGTAGACAATTGTTTATTTATCATTTATCCCTCCTTGGGGGCAGTTTGACCTCCAGTGCCCTGCACCTCCACATTGGTAACATGGGGCATTGGTCTTGCTCCAGAGTGATGGCGTAATACTGGTCAACATATTTGTCAAAGTTCTGATTACATCCCAATTAGATTTCAACGCTTCCTCATTGTACTATTTTAACATTTGGGCAAATAAGGTGGTGGACTGACCCAGGGGTCCTACATTGCTCACCTGGTTGTTCCTTAGATTTTGGCAGGCTTGTCTGCATATGTTTGACATTCCCTCTCACACCGATGTTTACAGCATTACTAACTTGGTTTCCTCATCTGTTCCAGCCATCTGGTGCTCTGATTTTTGACACCCTGGCTACAAAGTCAGGGAACAGCTCATCAGCCCATTGCCATAAAGCAGCCAGGCTGGGAGCAGGCCCGTCTTGTGCAGGCTCGGACCTGGTCGGAGCTATCCATGGGCCCCATTGCCTGTTGTAGACCTATACCAAAGTTAGGTTGCTGTCCCAATAGACGATTGTGGCCCACAGGATTGCCGTTGGCCTGATTTTGTATGGCCTGTTGTTGGCATTCATCAGTGTAGAAGGCCTCCACTGCATGGACGTGGGACCTGGAAGGACTACCTTAGTAATATCCTTCCAGTCCTGTGGAGTATTAATTTTGATCTCCAAGGTGTTAAGTAATGCCTGTGTCCATGCTGAGTGGGGGCCATCCTCCCAAATGGCTGATCTTAGGTCTTTTAGATCTTTGCTCTCATAGGGTTGCCATATGAGAGGCCTTTCTGGTGTTGCTACTAAATTTATTGGGTAAGCACTATACTTTGTTCCATAATGGGGGTGGAGGGATGTAACCCTGGATAGCCAGGTGGACAGCTAACCACTAGATGTAGTCCCCGTCCTATGTCCTGGCAGCCTAGCCTTGGGTACAGTCCAGATGTAAGTTGGACTTCCAGGGAAAGCCCCTCCCCTTTAGGGGAATCGCGTTGTCATGATACATGATAGCGTATAATTGATTAATTTTTTTTAAGAACTCCCATGTTTGGGATGTTGTTAGGTGCCATCGAGTTGGTATCCGACTCACAGTGACCCTCATAGGGTTTTCAATGGCTGACTGTTTCGGGATTGCCTTGGGAGTGGATTGCCAGGTCCTTCTCCCATTTTTGTGGTGCTGGGAATTGAACTGGGGACCTCAGAGACTGCAGCGGAGCTCTCTACCAACTGAGCTAAATCCCAGCCCCTGTTTGGGATGTAGCCCATATGAAACCTGAGTATGTATCTATTGAAACAAAGATATATGTTTGTTCACCAATTGGGGCATAATGGGTCATATCTGTCTGCCAAATTGAGTTGGCCTTTAACATCTGGGGTTAACACCCATTTGTTGTAGTCCTGGGATGTGAATCAGAGCTGCACATTTTGAACAAGTACAGACAAGTTGTTTTTGTTGTTTGGAAGGTACTTTTATATATAATTTTTGAAGACCTCAAGCATTTATATGAGTTAAGTCATAGAATTCCTGAGGTTGTATCGGGTCAGTTTGAACTGAATCTGAGGCCAAATCAGAGGGAAGAAAATCTGCCTGTGTGTTGCCATAATTCAGGAACCCTGACAATGATTGATGGCTGCGAATGTGTTGTAGAAAGATCGGTTGAGCACAAGTGGGCCAGTATGAAGGATGGCTTTACTATCAAATGTGATCAAGGGTTGCTGTCAAGGTGGATGTATGAACATCCCAGCCAAGGTAGCAAATTGGCCACATAAAGGCTGTCTGTAAGTAGGTTAAATGGCTCATTGATATTTTCTACAGCCCATGTCGCAGCAAATAACTCTTTCAATTGTGGTGACTTTCCAGGCAACAAAACAACCTTTCTTAGGGTTGGTTGGTCCAACCCAGGAGGGAACACAGTAATGGCTGCACCACTTTTACCTCTGTCTGTAAATACATTAACCCCATTTCTTATTGGTGACTTTATAAAAATTTTGGGAGGGAGCCAGGATAGCCCCTGGAATGAGGAGACCCAATCAGCCACTGGGTAGTAACGTCCAAATTTCCCTGTGAAGTCCAAACATGCAAGGGGAAAACCATGGTGATTTTGGATTAGCCAATTTTCTTTTGATGGTGTATGGCATTATGACTTTATCTGTTCCTTTACAAATACCTGTTTGCATCTCTGTCTCGTGCTTATGACTAATTGTGCCAAGACTTATGTTTCAGTTAACACCTGGGGAGCTCCGCCGATAGATGTAGCCACTCTAATGGTCCTGATTTTTGAAATATGGCTGCAACCACAGTGGGTGTGGAATTAAAATATACCACTTGTAGTGCCTCTTTTGGGTCATATCTTTTGAGTTCCAAATTATTTCCTGTTGAAGGGTTTTGATCACCAATTGTGCCTCAGGGGAGAGAGTCCTTGGTGATGTCAGATTAGTATCTCTAATAGGTCATGTAATGGCTGAAGCTCCGATGTGGGCAGCTTCAGCCATTGGCAGAGCCAGTTTATGTTTCCACAAAAAGGTTGTTGAGTATCAGAGGCTGCGGAAGCATTAACTGAGGCTTTAATGGATTGACCCCATTTAATGTTATCTCTGATCCCAGAAATTTGCATGGTGGTACCCTCTGGATTTTCCCTTGGGATACAGAGAATGAGGCATCCTTTAAACATTTTAATAATTCCTTTTCCAATTTAGGCAGTGATTCCGAATTTGGGGTCGCAATTAGAAGATCATCCATGTATTGATAAATTGAGACTTGATTGTCCTTTTCCCTAAGTGGCTCTAAAGTGGCAGCTACGGCCTCCTGGCAAATAATTGGGCTGTTAGCCATGCCCTGTGGAAGGCATTTCCATTCATATCTTTTCATAGGGCCTTGGTGGTTATAATTTGGGACAGAAAATGCGAATTTTGAATAATCAGTATTAAAAAGTTCTTTAAGTCTACACTTAGTATACTGTGATCTCTTGGAATGGCTGTTAATAAAGGCAGATGTATTTGGGGAGACCCCCAGATGTCTATGCATTTATTAACAAGCCACGGGTCTTGGAGTAACCACAGGTCTTGGAGTAACCTTGGAATTCCCATTGTTTTTCCTTAAGGGGAACACAGGAGTGTTCCAAGGGCTTCAAGAGGGTTATATGTGCCCTTTAGCCAGTTGTTCCTCCGTTAATTTGATTAGCACATCCAATTTCTCACTGGTTAGAGGCCACTATTCCACCCATACCGGGTCGTCTGATTTCCATGGTAGAGGGGGAGTTTGGTATCGAACATGGGCCTTTATACTAAAGGGTGAGGCCTCCCTTTTCCTCTTCCTTAACAACATTAGCAGTATCAACCATAGTATCATTGTCAATTATGTTTGTATGTTGTGCTCCACCCCCAGGGGGCCAGTTCCTAGGAGGGAACCCAACACAGGTTAGGTACAACTATGGGACTGGGTGGGAGTGGTGCCGCAAAGAATGAACTCGGTAGCCTTCTTGTAAAGAAACTTTAAACTATGAAATTTAATTTTTAAGGTTCTGTGGGCCCTTTCCACTATGTCCTGTCCCTGGGGGGTTGTACGGGATGCCTGTGGTATGGTCTATTCCCCACATTTCACAGTACTGATTAAATTCTTTGCTAATGAATGCTGGACCATTATCTGTCTTTATATTTGTCAGCAGACCTATCACCACAAAGTAACTGTAATTTTTTTGTTGATTCTCCCATTTACAGAGTTGCCCAAATGTAATCTGAATTTGAGTTGTTGGATACACACATTTCTCCTTGCCAAAAGGCACATAATGGGTGATGACTGACCATGGGCAAACAAGGAGTTTGCCTGCAAACCCCTTGGGTTGACTTCATTTGCCAGTTCCCTGGCACGTGGAACTGTTCTGCACATTCTTTACAGTTTTTAAGGATTTCCTTTAGTTTCGTCGTGGGCACCTCTGGGTAAAGTTCTTTCAGCCCTTTTATGTTGGTATTGCTGAGTTTACTAATGCCTTATTTCCTGATTCTAGGTCTAAGTCTGAGTTTGAGGCTGTTTCATCTGGGACTTCTTTGACCGTTTCTCTAGAGGCTTGTTCTTTTGTTCCCAGTCCCGAGGCTAGTTTGTCTGCCTTGGCATTCCCTGCAGCTAAGAATCCTGGGATTCTTAGCAATATCAACCATAGGCCTGGTGGCTTCTAATAGGCTCCAAAAAAAATGTTTTGTTTGCAGCTTTCCAAAATATCTGCCGCATCATATGGGGTGATCAGGGCCTGGCCTATCAGGTGGAGTATGCAAATGAGGCATTCAGAATAGAACCAATGAGATGTTCCTTAACTGTCCAATCGTGGGTCATCTAGCAAATTGGGAGGGGGCTAATCAGGTGTCCAGGGGCTTGAGGAGACAGGTGGGTGCCAGAGCCATCTTGGAGAGCTTGACGTTCATAAGGCCCAGGATGCAGGACAAGGGTTATCAGGCCCATTTTGCCTTGGCAACAAGTTACGGTCCTCCAGGTTGGCCAGATAAGCTTTGAGGCATGCTGCCTCTCTAGGTCAGATCCCTATACCACTCATGTTAGCGGATTAGTGGATTTTCTCTTTGGTGGATGCAGCCATCAAGAATACCTTCATTTAATGACAGCTTAGTCACTTTTTCTTTCGGGGTGGGGGCATTTTCCATTTTTCTTTTGTTCTTGTCCTAGGAGATACAAGCTAGCATAGACAAGCAGAGGTAGGTAGCAAGAGTTAAAATTGTGATGGAGCACTTATGGAGTAGTGCCCAGTCCTCCGGTAAGATATTCCAGAGTGCTGTAAAAAGTAAGATAATACAGAACCAAAGCAGAGCCTGATAGGGTACCAGAAGGCGGAACATGAAGTCAGAATGAGAGAACATGCTATCTTTTGTGGGGCGTCGCCTGCTGCTGAGGTGCTGCTGTGGCTGTAGGCCTCTGGTCATCAGCTGAGCCCTGTGGCTAGATGAATATGTAAATCATGGGTGAAAGCAGATGTTCCTTTTTAGCCAGTTAAGGGAAGATCCTTTATTACCATTCAGTGGATAAGATAAGGGTTAGGTATAGCCAATTAGATAACAGGAGGTCCAAGTGGGCTGGCACCGTCTTGGCTCACTTGACACCCAGAGGGACCTGGATGTAGGACAAGGGTCATTGGGAGCTATCTTGCTCTGGAGGATAGATGTTAGTCCTCCAGGCAGGCTTGATGGGCTCTTATGATGGTGGTTTTATCTAGGATCCCAACAGTTGAGCATACGGTAACACAATGGTATTGGTCTTTTTACCAAACACCTGTGCACAACGCTGGCATATAGACATCACAAGGCTATCGAGGGCCCCTACCTCTGTTAATGCCCGGGGGCCCCTGCCTATGGGCTTATGCAACCATACCAGAGGTCCCTTATCTGATATATAGTTCCAGCTACAATGGGTGTGGTATTGAAACATAATACTAATAGCGGTTCCTGTGGATCCTATCGATGGAGTTGAGATTTATCAATTTCTGTCTGTAAGAATTGCATAGTTAACCATGCTTCTGGACAGAGAACCCTGGGTAACTTAGGGTCAGGATTGCCTTTTAATAGATTGAAAAGAGGTTGCAGTTTTGAGGTAGGTACCTTGAGCCATGGATGAAGCCAATTAATGTTCACACAAAACCACTGAAGACTATTGTTAATGACTGGGGAAGTAGTAATTGAGGCTTGAGTGGTCTGACATTTGTTAAAGTTATTTCCAACCCGAGGAATTGAAATGCGGGACGTGCTGGTTCTTTTCCTTGGATATGGATAAAGAAGCCTCAGTGAGACCCTTTAGCAGTTTTTGTTCTAACCGCGGCAATGAGTCTGTTCTGAGTGGTCACCAATAGATCGTCCGTGTAATGGAACATCTGGGTATCTTCCCCTTTAAGAGGCTCCAAAGCTGCAGCCACAGCCTCTTGACAAATTATTGGACTGTTGGCCATGCTCTGAGGAAGACAGTTCTACTCATATCAGCACATAGGTCCCCCATTATTGACATTAGGTACCAAAAACACAAACCTCATCTGAACCTAAGGGTGTAAGGGGATCAAAAAAAAAAAAAAAAAGCCCTTGATGTCTGTCACTAAAATGTGATAACCTGTAGGAATGGCTGGTAATAGGGGCAGTGCCCTTTGCAGGGATCCTCATACTGTCATACATTTGTTAATGGCTCTTAGGTCTTGTAGCAGCATCCATTTGCCATTTTTCTTTTTTTATAGGGAACACAGGAGTGTTGGAAGGGCTTCTGGAGGGTTGGAGATGCCCCACAGTGAGCTGCTCTTGAATTAGATCCTGTATTGCCTTGAGTTTCTCCCCCCAAATCAACCATTGCTCCACCCACACCAAGTCATTTGAGATCCACGGTGGGGGGGGGGGAGTGTCATAATGAGCAATGGCCTTTAGGATAAAGGGTGAGACTGCTGTTTGTCTCCCCCTTTGTGAGGGTTGTTATCATCTAGAACCTGCTCATTGGTGGGCTGGAACTGCTCTTGGTATTCTCCCTCATTTAAGATACTCTCATAGAAGGCTTGGTCATCAGTAGTGAAGACTGCATTCATTTCCCCTAATAAATCCTGAGTAAATTAATTCCCAGACCCTCGACTAGCAGAGGCCTAACTTTGACCCTGTTTCCATCCTGGTCCTTCCAAGGAAGTCAGTGCTATGACTGGAAAGCTTGAGTGGTTCCTCCCACCCCTGTAAGGGAAGGTCCTGGGACCAACTCCCAGTATTTGGGAACCTCCTCCCTACGGAGAATGCTTTTGTCCGCTCCTGTATCCAGCAAACACTTGAAGGACTTGCCCCCTATGATAATTCTTATTTTTGGGTGAAGCCCTGCCTCCACAGGTACCGTCCAATGCACTTTTAATCCCCTTCATTCCTTCCTTTTTGGTCTGGCTGGAAGGCAACCCGAACTGAGTTTAAAGGTGGAAGGAATATACCATCTTTACAGAACGTGGACTTACAATCTCTCTGCCAATAATATCCCTTTTGACACCTTGGCCAGAGAGTTTGAGGTGGCTTTGGAGGGGCCTCCTGGGTCTCTTTTCCCTAGTTTTGGGTATTCTTTCCTCCAGTGCCCTGTCTGTCTGCAATGGTAACAAGGTCCCTTTTCTCCTTTGTTTTTCTTTATGGCAGTGGGAAAAGCCTTTGCCATGATGGTAGCCTTTTGGCTCAAGGAGCCAACATCTTGTGTGGCTACAATCCTTTATCGACCCATTTTTTAAATCTTGACAAGCCAATTTACAATCATGGGTCATTCCATCCCATGTTATGTTTCATAAGTTCATTTTTGGCCTCTTGATTTATAAACTTTTGCTCTAGACTCTTCGAGACTCTATCAACAAAGTTGGCAAAAGGTTCTTTCATATTTTGTCAGCATAACAAGACGCAGAGTTTCCTGTTCCTGGGGGATCAAAACTTTGAGGAGGCCCCATAGCCTGTGGGGCCCTCATAGAGAAGGCAGGGCCCTCTCCTAGCAATCTATGTCTACAGGTACTCCAGCATGAGCATTCCTCTCTGCCTGTTGTTTGCGCTCATCTTTGTAAGAGGCACCCCACTGTACATAAGACTGGCCTGGAAGGACTGCCCTTGCATGTGCTCCCAGTCTTTAAGTGTAAGGTTAAACACCCTTCAAGAATTAAGTAAGGTTCTGGTCCAGGGAGCATGACGCCGTCTGCTTCAGTAGCCACCCTTGGATCTTTTAATTCTTTACTGTCATATGTATAACACAGCATCAGCCTTTCTGGAGTTGGTATAAGGTTTACTGGGTATGCATAGTAATTTCTGTCCCTAGTGGCACACAAATCCCTTGAGCACCAGTCATTGTCGGGGCAAAGGGAGCAAAAGCCACCTCTCTTCATAAGATGGAAGGTGGGCAAGGTTTGGATTGAGTCCACACCAGGGGTGTACTTCTGGAAGAAGTCTCTCCCTTGATGGTCCTTTTCCTGAGGAAATTCCTCCCTTTCGGGATGTACTTCTGGAGGAAGCCCCTCCCTATGACACACCTCCGGAGATTTCCTCCCCTAGTGTCTGTAACCCACGTGGTACTATATCCTAGTTTTTGAGTTGAATTTTCCTTTCCTGTATATATAAATTGTCTTTTCCTTATTTAGTCCATTAACCATGCAAATTTCCCTATTTTGTTTTTCAGTTGGGTCCTGTTTTAACAACATAACTTTTTTTTTTTTTTTTTAAATGAGTGAAAAGGAACGTCCATCCCCCACTATGGCTAACCTAGCAAGGTGATCAGCTTGGTCCCATACATTTGGATTGGAGAGATCCTCTATGGTTACCCATGGAGCTAGTTTTCTAACCTTCTCCCAAAAGTGGTAAGGCATGCCTTTTGGATATTTCCATCCCTTTTAGTTTGAATTGAGCTTGGAGGCATTGAAGTTGCAGGTCCTTTTGATGTGCTGGATTGTTTCCCATTTTGTTGGAACTTTACCAAAAAATTGAACCGAAACATTTGGCTGAATCAATTGAATAGACTTTAGCCTCTTTTATTGGGGTTCTGGCACCATAATGTGCCAAACAATTACTTTAAACTGACAGTGCTAATGAATAACAAATATACTTACTGGGAGGTTTAGAGAGAGACCGATCCCCAAAATTCATAGATCCTGCAAACAGGGGAGAGCCACCATGGGAGGCCTGCAGAGAGACCAGTCCCACCAAGGGTGGCCAACAGGACTGTCCCACATGAGGAGGTCTACAGAGAGACCATCCCCAAACTCATCCCTGAAGGGACTAGGAGGCCTGTGGAGATATCTATCCCAAAACCTGTGGGTCCCACAGAAGGGAGAGCCCCACACACTTGGCTTTACCAAACAAAACAAGGAACACTAAGACTGACAAATACTAGATTATCCGTTTGTGACCTGCACACTGGAGACAGACAAACAGTGAACACGACAAGAGACAACACAGAAGCACTCACCAGTCCAGTGTCTTGGTCATTGTTCAGGGGTCCCTGTTTGGGTGCCCTTGTTGGGCCTCCTCCTATCCCCATCCCCATCCCCCTTCCCCTCCTCCCCCCTCCCCCGGATCTGGAGCAGGAATCCTCAACACACTCTAGGAACCCTTGGGCTTGGGTGAGGATGGAAGAGTCAGAAATGGCGACAGAGTCAGAGATACCTCGGGAGGTCTTCTTTAAACAGCTCTTTTATTGTTACAGCTCTCAAGTGTCATAGCTTTATTATACAGCTTTGCTTCTGGTACTGGTCTGGAGGCTTCTCAGATGTTCTCTGTGATGGAGTTCTCTGTGAAGGTGTTTTCCTCTGCTCCATGGTTGGATGGTCGTCTCATGATGTTGCTTGAAGTCTTCTCCGGTTGTAGTCTTGCTTAGAGAGTTCTCTGTTGTTTCCCGTCGTCTACTCTCTCATCATCTCCAGTGATCTCCTAGGTGGTGGTGATGGAGTGAGTAGCATGCAATGGAATGGCAACCAATGAAGCAGGGTGACCAAGCTCTGCTTATATACTCTTAAGGACCAATCAGAGGCCAGGGCTTTGTTTGGAGGTAACCAGTCATGTGTTTGGGTAGGAATAGGGTGTAACCAGTCATGGGATAGATGTAAATGAGGTGTTGGGGGATGGATAGGACTTAACCTATCATGGAGCGTTTTTTGTGTTAGCCAATCAAGAGAAAGTATTTAAATTAGGTGAACCTAAGGTAATAGGTTTTTGTCATATGGAGGGTGTTTGGTAACCTGTTGGAGCTCGGCTCCAGCCCAGCTGGGGTAACAGAGCTTCCCAACACTAGGGTGTCCAGGGACCCACAGTATTTGGATAGGAGCCAGTGGCACCAAAGAAGGACTTGGGAGCCTTCTTTACAATTAAACAGTGGTTTATTGCTCTGTCCCTATGAGATGGAAAGTAGGTAGCAAGACAGCAGCACTTGATGGTAATGTCCCATGTCTAGTCTGCAGTTGCCTCTCGTAGATTGTCTTCTCTCTCTCCTCCACCCCAGACTGTAGGGAATTGGAGAGGCTTCGTGACTTGCTTGGAGCCTTCACCTCTGTAGGGGCCCTGAGCTTGACACGAGGTCTTGCTTGTAGCCGATGGTCTCAGAAGATGCTGGTCATGAGAGTAGGCCAGGAATGGGGTGCGTTGGTCAAGGTGGTCAGGTGAAGTGGCGAAGACACAAGGAGTGACAGTTGATGGGGTGAACTGCTTATGTATGCTCTGGGATAACAGACAAGGGAGGTGTGGCCAATCAGGGTGGGACTCATCCAGGTAACCCACAGGTGGGGCAGTTATGCAAGGTAGGTGAAACTGGGGTGCACTTCCTTGTTGGAAGGTTGGGTACAGGGCAGGCCAATCAGGGAGTGTCCCTTACTAACCAGTCTGGAGGCTTGGGATGGCTAATCAGGACTGAGATGACTATGTCCAAGATAGACTGGTTAGTGGCTATTTTTGGTCACTCGATGGGAGGGGTCGGAGTGAAGGACCAGGATGTAGGACAAGGGTGACTGGCCCTGGAGGATAGATGTTGGTCCTCCAGGCAGGCCAGACAGGCCCCTGTCCCTGAGGTCCTCTCTAGGATCTTCATCATCTCACAGAGGGGGTGATCATAGGTAGGAGGGGGAGGAGCAAAGTAAGGTTTGGGAAGGTTTTAGCCTTCTCCAGGGCTCCCAAATGATCCCCAGCAGTAATCGACCTATCAAGGGCCGTCGGGCAGCGTGATGTCTCAGGACTCAAGGTGGGCTAGGTAAGCCTTGAGTCATTTAGTCCCTGAATCATGTCTCCTCCCTGTGGGGCCATACAGTGTGCACCTCTCTGGTCCGGCCCGGATATTTCAGACGGGAGGCATGGCTGCACTCCACGGATAACTACTTTACTTGGGACCCTCGGGTGAGGGGTGTGGACTCCTGTGGCCCTCAGGAATGCTACAAGAGGGGGAAAAGGGAAAAGCCTTGGGATGCTTTTGCCTTTGGGGACTGTGCAGCTCTTTATTGCCTCTCTGCCTTTACAAGGGCCAAGAGGAACCCAATGTGTTACAGGTTAAAGTACTACAGCTCTTATTGCTGCCTTGATGGCAGCAGTGACTCTTCTGCCTCTGGCACTGGGACCAGAGACTGTTCCCAGCTTTTGTCCCTAGGCCCTGGGCCAAGGGACTATCCTCAGCTTGTTTGAAGATCTTCGAGTGCACCATCTAGATGTCTTTGCCTCGATGTCTTTCAGTGGTCTTCATTTTTGTCTTCAGGGAGAGAGGTTGCTTGTAAGCCCATCTTCGGTGGGAGAGTGACAGAAATGGAACACAGCTGCTTCAGTGCAGCGCTTTATATAGCTAGCCACAAATTGGCTTTGAGTCTTTTGTTCTCTTTTGTTCAGTGAGGAAAATAGACGTGTAAAGGGGCTGGAAAATCGGTCCTATCACAGGTCTGTAAAACTGACCAATCACAGTTCAAAGAAAGTAACCAGTAGCAGCGCTTTATATAGCTAGCCACAAATTGGCTTTGAGTCTTTTGTTCTCTTTTGTTCAGTGAGGAAA
This sequence comes from Pedetes capensis, assembly GCA_007922755.1. Taxonomy (NCBI): domain Eukaryota; kingdom Metazoa; phylum Chordata; class Mammalia; order Rodentia; family Pedetidae; genus Pedetes; species Pedetes capensis. Next base: position 34,165 of record VMDO01022024.1, read on the forward strand.
ATAGACGTGTAAAGGGGCTGGAAAATTGGTCCTATCACAGTTCTATAAAACTGACCAATCACAGTTCAAAGAAAGTAACCAGTAGCAGCGCTTTATATAGCTAGCCACAAATTG
>VMDO01022025.1:0-28948 GCA_007922755.1 Pedetes capensis
TTTTTTTTTCCTACTCATGTCCAACATATAATAGAAAAATATACAGAATAACTGCAATAGATTCCAACAAAGGGGAAATAGGAGGCCCACATTATTCACTCCCCCAGCAATTTTGAAGTCCACTGAGTTTATGTCACCAATTCCTGCCACTGGGACAAAGATGGTACACTGATTACAGGCCAGTTCTGCTCCCAGAAAGCAACTCTCCTCAGTGCTTTGCTCTACCCTCTGCTTTATGTTCCAAAAAAGATTGTACATGTTTGTGGTTTAGTGGTTTTCTCAGCTTGCTTCTTGTTGTGGAGTACACCTAGATGACTTTTATAATTTTGAAATCTCTTGTTCCTTTCAGTCCACACTGATACAATTCCCATAAATGAAATATGCCTTGTCTACATGTTAAATTATAATCTACTCATTAGGGAAAAGCCACACCCAGAAATATCTTCAAGACATGTATCGCTTTACTTTGGTTTGTGAATCACAGTGCACAGAACAAATCAGTTAAGATTCTTTAGACACCATTTGGTAAAACTGAGAGATGAAAAAGTACCATTTTCTGAGGTGTTAACAAAAGGTCTTTGATTTAAGATTGACTGAGGCCACATTTTACATGCAGCACCCTGGATTTGACCTTGAGTCTACATTCATTTTCCAATTTGGAAAATTTGTGTCAGCTGGAGAAGCTGGAAATGAAAAATAGGTTTTTTCTTTTTAATATTAAAATAAGATCTTTCTAATTTGTGCAAGCTGAATCCTCCTGCCTCTGCCTACTGAGTCAGTGGGGTTACAGATGTGTGCCTCCACGCCAGACAAGAAATAGGTTTATTTTCTAAATTGGCATGTCCTCGGTTAGAAATAGTTCCTCTAAATTTCTCTTATGTATAAAACATCTCCCTTTTATTGATTTCTTTCACTTTATAATGGGCAATTAAATGTTAACATTTTAATATTCTGCCTTTTAACTCTCCTAGCCAGATTCACAAGTTAATCAGATCCAATGCTATCTCACAGAGCATCATAGGTGACAAACAATGTTACAAACATTCCATCAACATATAAAAGAGGTCAAGTTTTCTCCAGGCTCCAATAGCAATTCTCCTCTTCCTCATATAGGCTTTTGCCTATAAGTAAATGATCACTAAGTGAATAACACATATTTAAAGATTTTGTTAGTGCAGAAGACACCAACTTCTGTTTCAGTCGGTTGACAGCATGATTGACATGCATAGCGGTCTGAACCCACTGACAATCATGCAAAGGCCATGCTGCTTGCGGGCTGTTCTGTGTATGGCAGGGATGTTACAGTAGGTGCATCTGTACACTAACAAATGTACCCAAAATTCATGGTACAACCAGTGTATTTGTCTGCGCTTCTTTGAATTAGGATTTGGGGCGAGGCTTGGCTGGACAATGCTTTTGCTTCATGCAGTATTGGCTGCAGTCAATCTTTCAGCTATATTTGGCTGGTGTATGTGCCATGTGAGAAGATTCAGAAAGGTTTTGTTCCCATGTTTGTCACAACCGTGTTCCTCCAGGTCTACTTTCTTTGTGTGGCTAACATGAAATTCATGTTCACTTCAGGGTATTTACATGGCATCTCATTTCCAAAAGAGAGCATTCCAAGCAGTAAAGGGAGAATGTTCAGATGTAAGCCTCGCCTCGGTCTCAGAAGTTACGCACAGTCACCTCTGTTGCATTATTTTGGCCAAAAATAGGTCACTTGCCTGGCACAGACTGCTTCAGAGAGAAATGAACTCCACACTTGGTGGGGTATGTGTGACAACTGTGAGAATTCATCACTCAGTTCTGCCACAGAGAAAGCGACTGACAGCCCCAGCCATGGTTCTCTGAATCAACCACCATGGACATGGGAAAACCACACTTACTGTAGGCTTGTCCCAGCCAATGTCAGATAGTGCCAGGGACACTGAGACAAGCCCAAGTACAAGACAGAGGAATCATCTGATGCCCTGCTCTCATCTGAGAGCTCCCCAAAAGCCTGGCATAGCCTTCAACTTTCTAGGTACTATGCTGCAGTCGGAGACTCAACCTACCCAGCTTTCTTTCCTTCCTTCTTCCTTTCACAGAGATCTGAAAGCTCTCCCTACCTCCTCTCTCCCCTGTTCTTCTAATGATTATTGTCCCAATTAATCTCCTGCACCTTTAATTCCATTCTGGAAACTTCTTCCCAATGGACCACAATGAACCCAACCGGGAGAGATCACCTTACCAAAGAACTTCTGGGTTAAGAGATACTATTGTAGTTTATGGGGCTGGGATTTAGTTCAATTGGTAGAGCGCTGTGCTGTAGTCCCTGAGGTCCCAAGTTCAATTCCCAGCACCCCAAAAATGGGAGAAGGACCTGGCAATCCACTCCCAAGGCAATCTCGAAACAGTCAGCCATTGAAAACCCTATGAGGGTCGCTATGAATCGGATACTGACTTGACAGCACCTAACAACAATGACAACAATTGTAGCTTTGGATCTAAGAGAATCAGAGTTCTTCTATCTCAAACCTAACCATCAACATCCTTGCTAACATAAAGAGTTTACTCCCAAAGATGTGTCCAAGAAAAGAAAGAAGATCCGTAAGTCTGTTTAATTCTTCCTTCATAAGTATGAACAAGCAGCAAAAGAGCACTAGACACTTGAAGTAGACCAACATGAAAAAAAGGGGAGGCCTGTGAGAAACAAAATTAAATCATATCTCCCAGAGGAAATGGAGATGATTAAAGTTAGAAGCTTCCTCAGAAATTTTCCTTCTTAGGTATCATCTATGAAAAAGAATTTAAAGATACATTCCCTTCAAAATGTGAAAAAAAGCAGATATGAATATTGTGAGCACACAGCATCTGAGAGCCTCAATGTGGTCTTTAAGACCTTGTGCAGTAAGGGCTTGGGTGGAGGCTTCAGTTCTCACCCCCAGGGTGCCCATCACACTTCCTGGTGCTGACCTCAGTACGGAGCTCAGTTTTCTCCCAGGCAAAGCAGGTTTGAGTCTCATTGCCCCAGTTCCTCTCTCACTGATTATGTGCTTGGTTACATACACCTTGAATTTGGAAATAAATTATACATCCACTTAACACTTCATTCTTCCCCTCTTTTTTCTCTTCTTCTGCATGTTATAAAAAGGTCTACAGACCAGAATACAGGCTACCATAATATTCATTTATGTTATATGACTTTTTGTCTCATATTTAACATATTGAACACTCCATGATAAATGAATTTTCCTGTACACAATATCATGAAGTGTCATTCTTTTAATTAGTAAGGTGAATTTTATCTTATACATATGAAACAGATAAATATGACTTTATAACTTTCAGCATGGGGTTTTTGTTGTTGGTGGTGGTGGTTTGTCTATTTGCAGTACTGGGGAGTTGAATCCAGGGCTGTGCACATGCTAGACAAGTGTTCTACTACTGAGCTGCACCCCCAGCTCCTTTTGTATTTTTTTATTTTGAGACATGTTCTTGCTAAATCACACTGCCTCTGGTCTTGAACTCAATGAAATCCTCCTGCTTCAGCCTCTTGAGTCCCTGGGATTACAGGCATATACCATGGAACCTGACAGCACGTTGCTATATTGTTTGTTTGTAACATTTTTCTTCATTTCCTTTTTTTTACATAGAATAAAATTTGCATTCTTGAATCAAGTTCCATCTTACATACTCAGAATAGTTAATACTTTTTTCTGCTTCTCAGTAATACATTAGTTAGGTTCTTGATGTTTGAAAGGCAAAAATGTAAGCCTTTTATTTCTTTACCTAAGGAAAAAAGTTAACTATAAAAGTCTAAAATAAGAAATTAAGTAAAAATTAGGACAATACCCACTATTATTATTATGCTTTCAAGTCTTATCAAAAGTCTTTTCTAAGTGTGTATTGTAAAGTAATCAATATAATATGAGGAGATTGGAAAGTGATTGGTTGAAAAGCTGGAAAGTTTTGAATTTTATTAGTTTTCTCCTAAAAGCTAAAAAAATACCATGACAACCTTTTGGAACAGGCAGACTGAGAAAGAAGAAAAAAATTTATTGTGTTTTTGGAGGTGCACATATTAGGTTTATGAGTGCTTTTAAACTCAAAGGTGAAGAGCATCAAGGAGAAATGAGGAACTGGACTTGGCATACTTCTTCCTTGGCATGTCCTTCCTTCCATCTGAAGCAGGGTTGCATACTCCAGCAGCAACAGAAGTCACTTCACTTTCCTGGCTCAGTGTCTGCCTCTATGTGCAAGGAGTGGGACTAAAAGATCTCTCTCTCTCTCTCTCTCTCTCTCTCTCTCTCTCTCTCTCCCTCTCCCTCTCCCTCTCCCTCTCTCTCTCTCTCTCTCTCTCTCTCTCTCTCTCTCACTCTGTCAGGTTATTTTCTGTTTCATACTTTAAAAACAAAAACTCCAGCTAGACTGGATCATTTCCTTCTTATTTTAATTTCAAAGAAGTAGTCTGATTCTTGTAAATGCCATTTCAGTACAGTCTATTCAAAGCAATAACCATGAAATGAACAGAACACCTCTAGGACTCTTACTGCACTACCATTATTCTCTACAACTGCCTGTCAAATACCCATGTCACAGAGCACACCCTTTGTTTTTGCATTTATATATAAAAAGGAAACTAACAGAGTGAGAAAGAGCATCTTTATTATCTTAAAAATCCTGTTATTGTCCTAATTAGCATATATATATAAATATAAATTCATCTTAATGTACAGCACCTAATTTATGGATAAATATACTATATGAAAGCTCCAAATCCATCTTTACATAGAATGCTTTCCATATTGATAGGCTTTATTGTTTTTCAATTGCTCACTTGTAATTTTGAATGGAAAATTATTTGGGAATCATCCAACATCTTAATGGAAATAAATACCAGAATTTTGCCTAAAGGGATGGTTTATACTGGGGGGGGGGGGGAAGGAGAGAGAGAGAGAGAAAGAGACAGACAGACATGGCGGGAGGAAAAAGAAACAAATGAAAAAGGGAAGAGAAGAGAAGAGAAGAGAAGAGAAGGGAGAGAAGAGAAGGGAGAGAAGAGAAGAGAAGAAAAAGAAAGGAAGGGAAGATTTTCCAGCATCTTAGGCAGGTCTCCTATTTTTATTTTCACATAATTTTTGAAAAATACTAATAGCTGCTCTTTGTTATTCAATACAAGAATTTTGTTGCAATTATATACCTTCCCATTTTACCTTGATAGGGTGAGAAAATAAAAGAAACAAGGGTGGCATTGGTAGAAACACTTTGAAAATGTTTATTTTTTACATTAGATACATTTGAAAGGAAAGAAGAACAAATACTTAAGAAATCTATTTAGGTATCTAAACCTACGTGCATGAGAACATACAAGAAAAATAGAGCTGTGATTCCAACTTATGGTTCAACATCCAGGATTTCATAGTGTTATTAAGTATACCACAGTACCTATTAAGTACCAACCTTTGCCACAGAAACTTGGCATTAACAGTTCTCTTCAATAAACAGATATGCCACAGCTATTTCTACCCATATTGTCTGACAAGGTCCGGATATGTGGAAGAGGGGTTCAAGGATCTCATCTTCCAAGAAATGGACGGGAATGGGGAAAAGGAGTATATGCTTTTTGTCTTCTGGGAATAGGATTACTGCTTCTAATTATTATGTACATAATTACTTCATGTTTAGAATTAATGCTTATAACTAATATTGTTTTAAATTCTCATGAAACAGATGCTGAAAGAATGGCATGACTGGGGGAATTTGTAAATGAATCAGAGGTAACAACCACCTGTTGTAAGAGTTGTGTGGACAATATTCTAGTTAAAGCTGGTCAGCAATTTCCACCCTGGAACTCAAGCATTAAGCAATTTATGCTTCAGCTGCATCAAGTTGAGTTATTAGTCCCTACTTGGACTGAAGTGCCCCTACCTATGGTAGCTAAGTTTCACAAGGAAAGTATAGAACAATCAAAAGAATACATAGGCCTGTTCCCATGGTACAAGGGCCTTCTTATGTTGCTTATCTGATTATAAAAGATTATAATACCCACCTCGGGGCCAAGGTATGCAGAGAGTACCTGATGCTCCCTTACCATATACTAGAGCATGTAATGAAGATGGTGTCAGGATGGAGAATAAGGATGGAGTCCATGTTCCATATAACAGCTTAATGTTTATGGAACGATTAACAAGATCAGGGACACCATGATGTATTAAGTCCTAGGAGGAAAAGAAAGCCATTCTATGGGGTATCAATAGATATTATATAAAAATGTTGCCCACTTAAAATTATAGCTCTTAGGTTTTAAATTCTTAAAGTAGATTATCTAGCTCTTACTTAAAATAAAACACCTAGGCAATTAACCCAGGACAACCAAAAGTTCATGCTGACCTTTCTAAGGAAACTGCTGTTTTATCATAATCATTCATCTGTGTGACTCTTAGCACATTCTATTCTCATAACCATGAAGTATAATTGTTAACTAAAAAGGAAAGTATAAAAATTCTTGCTTGTTGTTCAATAAATGGAACAGAATCACACTGCCTCCAAGTTGCTGTGTTTCTGTCTCCCATCACCGACTCTCTGCCCACCTTCAAGGTACCCTGGATCCTGCGGCAGCTGGACAGTGGCACAGATACAGCAAGAGAGCCTCTGATTTCTGTTAGATTTATACAGAACATTGAATTGATCAAGCCATGTTTATGACAGCTGTCCAAATACAGGCTGTGGAAGAACTTGGTAAATTATTCTTAAAAGGGAAAGGCTAATTGATATTAATTAGGTGGTCTAAAATTTTAATTTCAATTATACCATTCTCAATGAGCTTGCTGGTAATTTCTCAGTTCTTTCTTTTATTTACCACATTGCTCTAAGAGAACCAGGAAAACATCATAATGATACAGGAAATATCAAACATATCATAAAGTCATGCACTATGATGAAATTGTATACATGGTACCATTTTTTGCTTTAAGATCTTCAACAATAAACTTGGCATTTACCCAGTAATCACTATGCTCAACATTGTTCTATTGTAAGTATAGATATAAAATCATTCTATTCTTACAAATACCACATGAAGTAGCCAGTAGTATTATCCCCACTTTTTTATATAAAGACACTGAGGCATAGAGAGGTTTAAAAAAAAATTGCTACTAGATACACACCCTTCCAGTGACTTTATCTGGAAATATCTGCCTTTACATACAAGATCCACTCTTATATGGTCTCTGGTTTCATTGAGGACCACCCTCCCCTTCTCCTCAAACTCTGTCATCATGTTAATTACTCCAGTTCCTATACAAGCAATACTCTTTCAAGTTTGTCACTATTTCTTCTTCCCATTTGGCCTTAATTATACTTGAAAATGCAGGGCAAGCAGAGCATGGTGCCATACACCTGTAATCCCAGCAAGTTGGATGGCTGAAGTAGGATTGCAGGTTTGAGGCTAGAGGCAGCCTGACCAACTTATTGAGGTCCTGATAAAAAAATAAAGATAAAATAAATCTTTGTTTTATCTTTATAAAATAAAAATTTTATCTTTATAAAATAAATCAAGATAAAAAAAATTTTTATCTTTATACAATAAAAATTTTATCTTTATAAAATAAATCAAGATAAAAAAAATTTTTTTAATGCTGGGAGTGCAACTCAGTGGTACAGCATTTGCCTAGCATGTGCAATACCCTGGGTCCAACCCCATTGTTGTTGTTAGGTGCCATGGAGTCATGTCCAACTCATAGCGACCCTTATAGGGTTTTCAATGGCTGATTATTTCGGGATTGCCTTGGGAGTGGGTTGCCACATCCTTCTGTTTTTGTGGTGCTGGGAATCGAACTTGGGACCTCAAAGACTGCAGAGCAGCGCTCTACCAACTGAGCTAAATCTCAGCCCAACCCCATAGTACATATAAATATATGTAAAATTAAAGAATAAAAGAAAAAAGAAAAAAATTAAAAGAAAAGAAAAAAATGCAAGGTAGTTACTTTCATTACCCCTGTTTTTCTTGACTCCTCTTCCTGTGGTCTCTCATAATACTCTATGATTTTCTTTGTCACTGGATCCACCAACTGAATTCTAAATTGTCAATTTTCTTATCTCCTTTGAGGCAAAATGTTCGGTCTTCTCTGAACCACATTTCACATTTCCTCAATTGTATAGTACCACTGATTACTAAACTCATCTTAAATTTAAACATTGCCTTGAAGACAAAAAAGAAATACCACACAATATGTACATAGCAGTTATAATATGGGTGCATTTAGAAACTAAAACATGTATTAAATATATCTACCCTCTTAATGAAAATACATCACACTAGAGCACAAGTTCATTTATGGAATGAATAAATAAAAACAGAGAAAAATAAATTATTTCTGCCTTAATTTGCAATTTTTACATTAATCTTGAATAATTCTTCAATATGAAATGATACTAGATGGCTTTTCTTTATATATAGCAGCTTTCCATTAAAAGACCAGTAATGATTATGTAATTCCCTCTAATCACTCTGAAGTATAATAGAATTAGGTGAATAGTATAAAACGTAGAGAAACTTAGGAAATATTTAGAAAAATATCACTCTGTTCCTTAGTGAGAAGTAATTTTGCTAAATCTTGAATGTGAAATAAAACTTTGCTATCTACCAAGCATCTAGTAATGAAAAGAAAACTTAAATAAGAACTAAAAGACTAGCTAGGTCTCTGTGAATAATTTGTATCTTAGTGATTCCTAGGTATAGTTTATCATGAGAATTATGTGTGACTTATGGAAATGTTAATACAGGAAATTGATTCCTAATTGCACCAGCAATCCTACTTAAAAAATCAAGCATGTTTAAATGCTTCAATACCTATTGTCAATGTCTGCCAACTTCCAAAAACCATAAATAATTTCAAGTTAATGAGCAATTTTATGAAAGAACTCCACATTCTAGTGAAATATGCCTAAAAAGTGGGGAGTCAATGCTCACAGTAAGACAATATTCAAGAACAGTTGCCCATAATGATGAATCCTCACCAATGTGCTACATCAATTATGTTAGCTTAACTGAGTCATCCTCCTCTAACTCTCAAAAATGAAGAGATATTGGCAGTAACTTAGATGACTCATAACCACAATAACACATTTCACAAACATCTTCCAGAGCATGAGCCACAATTCATCAGACAACTGTTATTACCCTGTAAACCAAGAACCTTTCATAACAAAGAAGCCAGACTATAAAAGGAAGCTAAATTATCCAATGGCTTCCTGATCAATTCATAATTATTTACAAGTATCACTTTTGTTATTTAATTAATCATTGCTTTAATCCCAAGATGAGTCTTTTACTTTTCAATATCAGATTAAGATATCATTCCATTTTCTTCTTTTCTGAAATATTCATTTAAGATATTCTTATTGGTTTTAAATTATGATAGATAGTTTTATGTATTTCTTCAGTTTGCATGCCCTAAATACTTAAAGATATTTGTCTTACCCTTGTCTAAGAATTTTTCACTTAAACAGGAATGTACTTATTTGAATTTGAAATAATGTTCTAGAACCCAGTGACATAATTATAGTTATCTCAGAAGAGAGGAATAAAAATATGCTTAATGCATCAAATATAGTCAGTATATTTACCCAAATTATCTAAATTATTATATGTTTCAAAACATTTGAAGTCAGAACATACTGTAATGAGCTATTTTTCCTGTTTTCTTGTATATAGGAAGTTTTTACTTGAAAGGAATAAAACTGCAATATATCAAATCAGCTACTGGCATTTCTACACAATTAATTCATGTTCATTTTTAATTTTAAAAAATATGATTTTAATTTTTAAAATATATGGTGGAGGCATAGAATATTCTATTAAGATAATTGAAATTATAAGTGAAAAGACTTGTTTGGGTTGTAAAATGGGTAGGGTATAATCAATATACAACCTAATAATAATATTACTTCCTACATATGTTGTTGTTGTTGTTGTTAGGTGCCGTGAGTCGGGATCCGACAGATAGCAACCCTCTGTACAATAGGGGAAACACCATTGTCAGTGCTTCTCTGCTGTTCATAGGGTTTTCAATGGCAGATCGATTTTTGGGAGGGGGTTGCCAGGTCCTTCTCCCAAGCCTACAGCTTCTGGTGTTCCCAGGGGGTCTCCCATCCAGGTACTAACCAGGCCCAACCCTGCTTAGCTTCTGAGATCTGACGGGATTGGATGCCACAGGGCTACAGCTGCAGGCACTTCCTACATATGGACTTACCTAAATATCTGTCAAGTATTATAGATAAGGAGTGCAATCTATTCAGACATCAATAGTTTTCCCTACCCTAGGGCTTCCAGTTGGGTTGGACTACTGGTTGGTACCAGTGGGAGAAAAGAAAGTAGAGTGAGAACCTGGTAGTCTGAATAATGATGTTTCAAAGACAAATTTCCTGAATTTGTGAATGTGTGGCTTTACATGGCCTGAAGCACTTTGCAGTGGTGAGTATGGTAAGTATTAATGAGAAAGGGACATTGTTCTTTATTATCCCAGTGGGCTCAATGTTGTTCTAAGATTCTTTATAAGAGAGAGACAGGAATCTGGGTGTGGTGGTACATACTTCTTATCCTCAAGAAGCTGAGGCAGAAGAATAGTGAGTCTGAGCCCAGCCTGGTCTACACAGAGAGATTCTATGTCAAAAAACTCATGAAAAAACAGAAGGAAAAAGAAAGAAGAAAAAAGAAAAAAGAAAAAGAAAAAGAGAGGAAGACAGTAGGGTCAAAGTCTGAGAGAGACTGACAAGGTGATGTGAGGTCTCAGAAGTCAGGGATTTGAAGATACTACAAAAGAATACAGCCCTACAATACTGGCGACACCATGCTTTTAGCTCACTCATGTAGAATTTTTTACCTCCATAACTGGAAAATAAGTATTTATCTTTGTAAGCCCTTACATTTGGAGATATATTTTTCGTAGCAATAATAGAAAACTCAAACATAAAGCAAGAGCGGGGTATTGTTTCCCTCAGCCCACTCCCTACAGTTTGACATTAGCTGGATGTGTTCCTCTTTGGGGGCCACTTCGTGGCCCAAGTGGACCTTTCTCTGCAACTAGCTGCTGGGGAAACAGTAATCACCCACTCCTTCCCCTTCAGGCCTCAGGGCCATTTTGCACATCCTGTGTTGGTTTCTTTAATCTTTGCCCAAACCTATATCAGTAAACTATCTAACTACCGAGTTTGAGAGTGTGACATATTTCTTCCTGAGACTCTAAGATTTCACAATATACAACTAGAAATTGAATACTTACCAAAATTTAGCCCTGCTATGACTCTATTTGCTTTAATGCCTGTATTGTATAGTATTTTTTGTGGTATCATATTCATCTGTTCAAATTCACTCTTTCAGCATACATTTATTGTCAGTTGCCAGTCTTTATGCGAACTACTGGGCAAACCATGTTGGGCAAAAATAAGCAAGGAACTGCCTTATCCAGCTTACAATTTTATGGAGAAAGACATTAATGAATGACTCACAAGATAAATGAACTATTGTAACTATGATAAGTTCAGTGAGGAAAAGTGCTATAACTTGAGAGTTTTCCTTGCCCAAAAGGCCAGGGAAGACTTACCTTAGGAAAAGATACATAGCTGAAGAGCTGAAAGACAGAGAGGAGGAAAAAAAGGCAAGACTATATTAAGGAAGAAAGAACCATGTACAAGAGCCATATAGTGGGAGCAGTATGGAAGCAAAAGCTGGAAAAATATACTGTGGTATTCAGAACAGAGACTAGAGGAAAGATAAGTCTATAAACTCAGAAGAGGCCAGACCATCAGGGTTTACTTTAACAAATTTTCTTAAAGACAAGTGGGTAAGGTATTAAGCTTTTGCATGGTCTAAATAATAATACCCCTTTTTTAGATCAGTATTTTTGGTGGCAAAGACATAGAATGAAGTAGTTTGTTTCAATGAATATTGAGTGTAGTCACTAAAATTGGCACAGGACTTTGGTAGGAGACAAAATAGCAGAGAAAAGGAGGTTTTGAGGATGACTGAGCTGATGAGCTGATGCCATTCACAAAGAAAATATTGGATGAAAATCAGGTTTGAGTGGGAAAATCATCTGCTCATTGTACTTTTAATTTGCATGACCTATTTGGATACATGCATTTATGATTTGAACAAGAAATCTGATCCAGACATGTACATTTTTTAATTTCCTCATATAAGTAGTAAATGAGTGCAAGAAATTAGTAGTAAATAAGGAACAAGGAAAGAATAGGCACAGAAAGTATAGATAAAGGAGAAAAATCAGAAGAGTAGAGTGTCATTGAATTCATGGAAAGAGACAGGAGTAAATCTACCTGTCCTTTGGAATTGTGGTTCACTACAAATACATTTATGCCATTATTTTCACATGGCCCAGGGGTGTGCACATAGAAGACATTACAAATGAATTTTGTACATGTGCACATTGTCCTATCTTTCTGCTCTAACAGATTGGTACCTACACAGAAATGCTTTCATCCTAGTAGTATCAGTCAGGCATAAACGTGGGTAGACTTTCTCTTGCTTTCTTCTGCAGATGTTTCCCTTCAATAGTAAGAGATGAAATATATTTAACAAGTTTGAAATATGTCCAAAAAAATATACCCAACAAGTCAATAAATTAAATAATCATTTTTTATTTTAAATAATTTGCTGTTTTCTGAGATAGCAATTGCAATGGGATGAATGTTTATGCCCCCTATTCATATACTTAAGTTCTAACTCCCAATATTAAGGAATTAAAAAGTGAAGCTTTAGGAAAGTAATTAGGTCATGAGAGTAGAGCTTTGGATATAAGAAGTTAACAGTCTGCAACCCAAAAGCAGCCCCTAACCAGAACATCCAGCCTCCAGAGCTATGAGGAATAAATTTCTGTTGTTCAGCAGCCTGAACTAAGACAGCAATACAAAGGCACTATAATAATGGTAAAAAGGCTTTCTAATAACCATTCCAGAATTTGGACCAACCTAAGTTTCAGTAAGGACAGGCTATCTTTATCATTCTTGTATGTATGCTTTAGAATTGCTCTAAATTCCAACTAATTAGATGAGGGCTTCCCCTGTAGTGCTAATGTGTTTTAGTTATATTGCTAAATACTTTATGCAAAGTGAAATATTTCCTCATCCATTGTCATAAGTTATTACAATAAAAAATATGTAATCTAGGCCTATCAATGACAATCTTTATATACAAAATTAAAGAATACAAAAATAAAATAGGAAGATAGAATATCAACTTCAAGAAAGGACAAAAATGGGAAAGAAATTAAATGCATAATTTACTGAGAGATAAGTCAGATAGGTTTTCTCAAAGAGCAGGAAAAAAATACATATAAGAGTCCTGTCAAGTGCATCTCTAGCCAATTTCCTGATGTTTCCACAAGATATTTTGCAATCTGATTTCTTGTTTTAAATTTATTCTGTTGCTCAGAATACCAGATCAGATTTTACCAAGATTTTCCTTTGTGCTATTTATGGAAAGGAAGGGTGAACCAATCTTTATAAACATTCTGTTGAAAGTCAGTGTGAGTCACTCTAAGGGCTGAGAAATATAGAATTCTTTGTGTTCATATGGAGAACTGAATGGCCCTAATCAGGGATGCCTGCAGCCGTACCCTTGTGGCATCCCATCTCCCCAGATCTCAGAAGCTAAGCAGGGTTGGGCCTGGTTAGTACTTGGATGGGAGACCACCTGGAGACACCAGGTGCTGTAGGCTTGGGAGAAGGACCCAGCAACCCACTCCCCAAAATCAATCTACCATTGAAAACCCTATGAACAGCAGAGAAGCACTGACAATAGTGTTTCACCTGTTGTATGTAGGGTCACTGTGAGTCAGATACCAACTCGATGGCACCTAACAACAATAATCAGGGATGGTTCCATCATAATAAAATTCAAATTCGCTATAGAGGATAAAGCTGGTACAGTAGTGGGCCAATGCTGTACACTTTTAGTTCATATATTTCAAACTGAAGTAAATGAAGATCTTTGAGCTCAACCTTACATCAAATCAAGAGAAAGGTTCTTAGTTGATATGAAAAAAAGCTGACTAATAACAACCGAGAGTTCTGTAAAAACACAACTAGGACTTGGTTGGAGCAATTATAGTAAGACACAGAGACACAAAAATTATTTCCATGTGAAAAGAAGTTCCCTATATTCAGAGCCTGCTAGAAACAGGAAGTGTGGGGCATCACACTGGGCCACATAGTGAAGCACCAAAGTGAGATGAGCAAACAAATACAGAAGAGTATTGGGGGAGGGGTACTATTCTGATTTTTTATTTTTTGAGGGAAGGAATGGCCAAAATAAACCAAGAAAATAGTATACACTTATGGTTGGATAGTTGGAGTAATTTCAGTGGGCTCTTGCCAAAGGGGATGGTTGCTGGTTGCCTGGAACCTTTGAAAAGATTGTTGTTTAGGTGCCATCCAGTTGGGTCTTCCTCATTCAGATGCTATGTGCAACAGAACAAAACACTCCCAGATTCTGTGCCAGGCACACAATCTTATTTATGATTAAGTCCATTGTTGCAGATACTGTGTAAATCCATCTAGTTGAGGGTCTTCCTTTTTTTCATTGACCTGCCACTCTCCCAACCATGATGTCCTTCTCCAGGGATTGGTCTCTCCTGACTACATGTCCAAAATACATAAGATGCATTCTAGCTATCCTTGTTTCCAATGAACATCATGATTGGAGCACTTAAGGACTTTGGCATGAAATCCACAAATTGGAATAAGGAATAAGGGCATATCATACTGACTGTAGTAAATGTGGAAAAGGATTTTCTGTGTCTCCCTAGATTTTGTTCCTTAATTTCCAGCCATGCCGGTGTCCCTAATTTTATTTGTTGCCTCCTCAGTCTAGTGTGAACACCGTCTTCAAGTTTAAATGAATCCTTTTGCTACTACCCTCAGAAATCATAAGATGATATTAGAGGAATTATCTGTGGTAAAAGTAAAGCTTATCTCATATACTTGCATCTGTCAAGAATTGCAGCCCTGGAAATTTCCCTTATTTCAATTATCCCTTATAGTACAAAGTGGTTTTCTTTTAGTGTTACACTTTGTCCATCACTTATAATTGCTCTCAAATGTAAGCCATGCCACTATAATCATTCACCAACATTTTTGAAGGATGTCACTAGATATTCTAGGTTATTTTCTTTCAGTACTTTGCAGATAGTATGCTAGTTTTGTTGTTTCAGTTGAGAAGTCAGTTATTAGGCTAATTGTTACATAGCTACTTCTTTATTATTATTATTATTATGTTGTTGTTGTTGTTGTTGTTGTTGTTGTTAGGTGCCATCGAGTCCAGTCCAACTCATAGTGACCCTCATAGGGTTTTCAATGGCTGACTGTTTCGGGATTGCCTTGGGAGTGAGTTGCCACATCCTTCTCCCATTTTTCCCATTTTGTGGTGCTGGGAATCAAACTCAGGATCTCAGAGACTGCAGAGCAGCGCTCTACCAACTGAACTAAATCCCAGCCCTTCATTATTATATTATTATTATTTATCTTCTTTCCTTCCTTCCTTCCTTTCTTTCTTCCTTCCTTTTTCCTTCCTTCCTTCCTTCTTCTTTTATTTTTTCTTTCTTTCTTTCTGTCTGTCTGTCTGTCTGTCTGTCTTTCTTTCTTTCTTTCTTTCTTTCTTTCTTTCTTTTTCAATACTGGGGGTTGAACCCAAGGGCCTCATATATGTTTGTCAAGTATTCTACCACTGAGCTGCACCTGTAGCCTCATTTTTTACTTTTTATTTTGAGACAGGGTCTCACTAAATTGCACAGACTTTCTCTGGCCTCAAATTCATGATCCTCCTTCCTCAGCTTCCAAGAGTCATAGGGATTACAAGTGTACACCACACTGCCCAGTTTCTATGCCTACTTTTAATGTCCAGTCTTTCTTTTCATTTCTCAAACATTTTACTGTGAATTCCCAAGGTGTGAATTTCTTTTTACCTATGTTTTTCCTAATTCTGTAAATCTTGAAATCTTCATTTTTTGAAAATTTCCACCTATTTCTTCTCAAATATTTATTCCATCCTATTCTTTCTTCCTCTCTTTCTAGTACTCCAATTACATTCACATTAACATTTATTCTCTTCACTATTTTCCATTGTTTTATCTCTTTATACTTCATTCTTTTAATTTTCTTTGGTTTTGTCTTTGGCAGTGTCTAATATGCTATTAACCTTATCAAATGAATTATTTATTTCAGCTACTTTATTTTTCATTTCCAGAGCATGTATTTGTTTCATTAGAGAAATAAGATGTATAATGTCTAATAGAAATTGAGTGCTGACCACAGATACCTGTTTTTGTTATAGGTATTATGAAACCCTCCAAGTCATGAGATCAGGGTGGGAGAAGCTATGCAACAATCTCTGGTGATGTGGAAATGATGTTATTTAGAATTATGATTAAGGAGGTGTAGACAGCATAAGTAAGTTGGAAACACAGGAGAACAGGACCCCTCACATTCCTTACTCTCATGGATGCATCTTCCACAGCTTATATGCATGAATCTAAGGGGTTTCCCCTAGGATAAGCTTACAAGGAAGAAAGGAGCTCAAGTTTAGATCACAGATAGATGAACTTGATATGTAAGTACAAGCAAAAAGTAAAGTGTTAATGAGCTAAAATCTCAATCAAGAGTACCCTAAAGGACCATACTGAAGAAAAAAGCCTTCAAAAAGTTGCATTTGCATAATGAATAAGATCATCTACTTTTTCTGGAGAAAGAAGTGCCCAAAGGTATATGCAAAGGCAAAAGCCTTATATAGTTGATCAGCAGTCTGAAAAGAACAATATTGAAATGCTAGGAAGAGATATGGGGAAAGAAGTACTGGAATAGATACAAAGTATGAGTATTTATCCAGAGAAAATATTCCATGGAAAAAAGTCACTAAGTAAGCAAGTGGATGGAATTAGTTTACCTACCTACCTGTTCCCTTCATTCCTCTTTTCCTGAGAGAACTTACCCAGTAATTCATGTCAAAAAGGATCTCTATCTCACATTCTGCTTTTAGCAAATTTGACCTATGACAATGGGAGATAAAACCATCCCATCGTCAAATCAAAGGAAAAAAATTCTAGTCTTCTTGTACTAAAACTTGAGTGATGAAAAAATTCTCTGAGAATTTGGGCCCATATGACTTCTATCATATGAGTTAAAATTTGAATACATGTTGCTTGTATAAATGGAAAAATGACAAAATAAACTTCAAAAAGTGAACTTTATGTAATCCAGGAAACTAATCCCCCATATGTCTGTCAGTCTGCTGTAATTTGGAGGCTGTGTTTTGCTGTGATGCTATGATGCTGAAAGCTATGCCACCAGTATTATAGATGCCAGGAGGATCACCTATGGTTGACAAGTTTCAGCTGAGCTTCCAGGCTGAAACAGAATGGGGAGAAAGACATGGTTAACTGATTCCCAAAGCAATTGTTGTTGTTGTTATTGTTGTTGTTGTTGTTAGATGCCCTCCAGTGGGGGCTGACTCAGTGATCATTATAGGGTTTTCAATGCCTGATTTTTTCTGGATTGCTTTGGGAGTGGATTGCTACTTCCTCCTCCAATTTTTGCAGTGTTGGATATCAAACCCAGATCCTTAGAGAGTGTGGGACAGCACTCTACCATCTGAACTAAACCAAAGCACCCCCAAAGCAATTAGCCATTGAAAATCTTATGAATAGTAGAGAAACACTGTCAGATAGTGCCAGGAAATGAGAGCCCCATGTTGAAAGTCATTCAAAAGACACCTGGGAAAAGTTGTCTCCTCAAAGTAAAGTTGACCTTAATGAGGGGAATAGTATAAGGCCCCAGGGACATCCATTTGCTGATGTGGCATGACTCAAAGGGAAAAGAGTCAACTGTAAACAGCCATTAATAATTTGAGAGTGAAATGGTACATAGTATGAATCTAGGAAAACTAGAAACCATCAAAAGGGAAACAGAACTCATAAACATGACATTCTAGGCATCAGTGAACTAGCATAATCGATCATATGATTATCTGAGTCAAAATAGTCCATGCCAGTCCATTTTCCTCACTGATGCCTTGAAAGCCAATATTTATGGTTCCATTTCTCTTTTAATGATTTCTAATTTTCCCAGATTCATACTACATATATCCCAAATTCCAATTACTAATGAATGTTTACAGTTGTTTCTCATTTTGAGTCATGCCACATCAGCAAATGGAAGTCCCTGGGGCTTTATTCCATTTCCATCAGTAAGGTAGACTCTACTTTGAGGAAGCAAATCTTCCCCAGTAGTCAGTCTTTTGAGTGCCTTCCAAACTGGGGGGCTCAATTTCTGGCATTATACCTGACAGTGTTTCTCTCCTATTCATAGGGTTTTCAATGCCTGATTATTTCAGGAGTGTATTGCCAGGTCCTCCTTCCTAATCTGTCTTTGTCTGGAAGCTTAGCTGAAACTTGTCCACCGTGGGTAGCCTGGCTGATATCTGAAATGCCAGTGGCATAGCTTTCAACCTCATACAAACACATAAGCCCCCACAGTACAGCAAACTGACAAATGAAGTTAAGGAACTAAACAGAAGATTTCATAAGGCAGCTCGAGAAGACAAAACCAAATATTTTAATGACATGTGCAAAGAGCTGATGCCAGAAAACCAAAAGGGAAGAACATGCTCTGTTTTTCTCAAGCTTAAAGAATTGAAAAAAAATTACAACCTTTGAGTGCCAATAGTGAAATATTCTACAGGGAAAATATTAAATGATTCAGGAAGCATCAAAGGAAGATGGAAGGAATATACAAAGTCATTATACAAGAAAGAATTGGTGGATGAACAACTATTTCAAAAGGCTGCATATGATGAGGAACCAGTGGTACTCAAGGAAGAAGTGGAAGCTGCCTTGAAGGAACTGACAAAACGTAAGACTCCAGGAAGTGATGGAATAAAAATAGAGATGTTTCAATAAGCAAATACAGCACTGGAGGTGCTAACCTGTTTATGTCAAGAGATTTGGAAAACAGCTACATGGCCAACTGACTGGAAGAGATCCATATTTGTGCCTGTTCCCAAGAAAGGGGATCCAACTAAATGTGGAAACTATTGAATGATATCATTAATATCACACACAAGTGAAATTTTACTAAAGATCATTCAAAAGTTACCACTGCAGTGTGTAGACAGGGAACTGCTGGAAATCAAGCTGGATTCAGAAGAGGGCAGGGAACCAGAGACATCATTGCTGATGTCAGAAGGATATTAGCCAAAAGCAGAGCATATCAGAAAGATGTCTACCTATGTTTTATCGATGATTCAAAGGCATTTGACTGTGTGGATCATAACAAACTATAGATAATACTATGAAGAATGAGAATACCAGAGCACCTAATTGTATTCATGAGGAATCTGTGTATGGATCAAGAGGCAGTCATTCAAACAGAACAAGGAAACACTCCCTGGTTTAAATTTGAGAAAGGTGTGTATCCAGGCCATATACTTTAGCCTTACCTCTTCAATTTATGTGTAAAAACAAATTTTCTTGCTCAACCAATATCTGACCTTTGTGTCTTATTAAAAACTTGATGATTATAAATAAGTTAATGATCTTCAAATAACAAAATACATGAAGAAAGAAACTATTATATGTAAGAATCAACAAAAACTTTGGGGTATAATTAGAGTCTCAGCATATTACTTATATGAATTATCTTATACATACTATAGAGTAGTGATACTTTAAGTATTTAAATAAGCTAAAGGGGTAACATAAATAAAGAAGTAATACAAGTTTATAAGTAAACAAGGAAGACTTCAAAATATGTATTCCCTCTCCCAAAGTAGATACTCTATCTCTGTCTATGTATAAGATCATTGGATATGGATGTGCACATGGAAAAGTCTCAGTGGATATGGATGTGCACATGGAAAAGTAGGAAATCAGAATATTCTACAAAATACTAAAGAGAACAACATCAGAAGATGGACAGTACCCAACTTCAAAAATTATTGTATAGTTACACTAATCAAGACACTTTGGTACCATCAGAAGAACAGACAAATAAATCAATGCAACTGTGTACATCAACCAAAAATTGACCCAAACAAATATAGCCAACTAATGTTTGTCAAAAACCAAAGCAATCCAATGAGGAAAGGGTAGTATTTACAACAAATGGTGCTATGATGAATGAGTATCCACATATAAAACAAATAAATCTAGATATTAACCCTAAAATTCTCACAAAATTAATTAAAATGAGATCATTAATGAAAATATAAAATCAAAAATCAAAAAATATCTGGAAAATAATACACGAGAAAATCTAGGTGACTTACAGTTTGGTGACATGTTTTCAGGTAGAATACCAAAAGCATGGCATATTGTTGTTGTTAGGTGCCATCAAGGTAAAGAAAAATTGAAAAGTTTTAATTTCTTGAGCCGGGCAAGGTAGTGCATGCCTGTAATCCCAGAGGCTGGGGAGGCAGAGGCAGGAGGATCACAAGTTCGAGACCAGAGGCAGTCTGCATAACTTAGCGAGACCCTGTCTCAAAAAGGAAAAATAATGGGCTGGGGGTGCAGCTCAGTGATCCAGCACTTGCAAAGCATGCAAACATGAGGCCCTTGGTTCAAGCCCCAGTACTGAAAAAAAAAAAAAAGTTTGAATTTTGAATTTCTTAAAAAAATTTTTTTTAAATAATTTCTTCTCTAGGAAAGTCACTTTAAATAAAATGAAAAACAAAACAAACAAAATAAATAAACAATTCATAGACTGGAAAAACTATCAGCAAATCCAGTGTTCCAAACCTGGAAAAAGTTGGGTTCAGGTTTGCGTGCAGGTTCAATGTATTAAAAGTAGAGGGTTCAGGTTTAGTTTGCAATTGGGTTTAAAATTTTAATTCTGTATGTATATAGATGAATAAAATTTTTTCAGTGTTTTTTGTTTGTTTTTGTAAAACTTGAATCCAATTTTTCATGGATTTGAAATCCTGTGAAAAACACTTACCTGACAAAAGACTTATATCCGAAATTCACAAAGAATCCTTCAAACTCAACAATAAGCAAATAGCCCAATAAAAAATGTGCAAAAGATTTAAACCAACACTTTGTTAAGATACAAAGATAACAAATAAATACATAAAATATGTTCAAAATCATTATCATTGTCAGGTAATTTCAACTTAAACAGCAATGAAATACCACTACACACATATTTGTTGTTTGTGGTTGTTAGGTGCCATTCAGTTGGTGTCTGACTCATTACGACCTTGCCTACCACAGGCAAAACACTGTTGTCACTGCTTCTCTACTATTCATAGGGTTTTCAAAGGTGGATTGAATTTTGGGAATGAGTTGTCAGGTCCTTCTCCTAAGCCTACAGCACCTGGTATTCTTAGGTGGTCTCCTATTCAAGTACTAAACAGGCCCAACTCTGCTTAGCTTCTGAGATCTGATGGGATCAGTGACCACAGTGCTAAGGTTGCAGGCACACACATATTAGAATAGCTAAAACCGAAGTGCTGACACCAAACGCTGGTGAGGCTGGAGCAATAGAAACTATCTTTCATTGCTGATAGGGTCCAAAATCATGGACATTTTGCCACTGTGGGAGGCAGTTTGGCAGGTACAAGGCTAAACATTGTCTTGCTATGTGACCCAGCAATCATATTTTGTTGGTACTTACACCAAACTTATTGTAAAACATGCTAGGCAAGCACTGTGCCACTAAGCTAGGTCCCCAGCCCTTATTATTATTATACAAAAACCTGCACAGAAATGTTTAAGGCTGCTTTATTCATAATTGTCCAAACTTGGAAGCAACCAAGATGATCTTCAATAAATAAACAAATTGTGATGCATCTGTATAACAGAACATTTATTATTTTAAGAAAGAGAAAAGCTATCAAGCCATGAAAAGACAAAAGGGAATCTTAAATGTAGATTACTAAGTGAAAGAAGCCAGTCAAATGCTATAGCCGATTGAATTGTTTCAAGGTTTTTTTTTAACTAAATTTAGGATCCATATAATATAATATGACTTTCAGAAAAAGACAAAGAGAGATAGTTGTAAGATCAGTGGTTGCTAAGGGTTCATGGAGGGGAAGTGAGGAATAGAGTGAGATGAAAAGGCAGAGAAGTAATTTTTAGAGCAGTGAAATTATTCTCCATGATTTTATAACAATGGACAAAAAACATTATGCATTTTTCAAAATCCATAGAATTGTATAAACACAGAGCAAACTTTAATGTAAACTATGAACTACAGTTAATAATAATGTATCAATATTGGTCCATCACTTACAAAAATGTACCCCAATGCAAGGTGTTAATAATAGGGGAAATTTTGGAGACAGGGAAGGGATCTGTGGGAACTCTATACTTTCTGTTCATGTTTTCCATAACCTTAAATGTGCTCTAAAGATAAAATCCATTAGTTAATTAATCAATTCAAAATAATGCATAATTATCAGAATAGATATAGCCAAAAGGTAAATTGGTGAACTTATAGAATCAGTGGGTAGAGCGCTGTGCTGCAGTCTCTGAGGCCCAGAGTTCAATTCCCAGCACCGCAAAAATGGGAGAAGGGCCTGGCAATCCACTCCCAAGGCAATCCCGAAGCACTCAGCCATTGAAAACCCTATGAGGGTCGCTAAGAGTCAGATACTGACTCAACGGCACCTAACAACAACAAATGGAATAGAGCTGTAAAGTTGCACAGAATGCAGCAAAAATATGTAAAACTATAAAAAGAGAGAATTTAACAAAGATACAATGAAAAAAATCTATACAATTTACTGTATTTAAATGTAAGCAAAGAGAACAGAAATTTAGCTCAATTGTAACATTTGCAAATATATTAGCTAAGAAACTCCTAGAATTAATTAAATATATGGATCCTAAATTTAGTTAGTTTAAAAAACTTGAAACAGGATACATTTTTCATAAAATCCACAACTAAACACGTAGCAGAAAAATTTTGGAACAGCAAAATTAAAGACAGGAACTTTAAAATAGCCCTTCAGAGAGAAAAGTGGTGAGAATTAGATTGATGGCAGACTTGATATTACTAATAATACAGAACAGAAAGCCGTGATATAATGGCTTTAAAAACCAAGTAAATATACCGCTCAAAACTAGAAACACTATCAGTATAATTTGCCTAATAAAAGATTTTCATGTAATATACATTTTAAAGTATCATTGGCATAAATAAGCAAAAAATAGTCCAACAAAACTTTGTTGTTGTTGTTAGGTGCCATCGAGTCGGTATCCAACTCATAGCGACCCTCATTGGGTTTTCAATGGCCGACTATTTCGGGATTGCCTGGCCCTTCTCCCATTTTTTGCAGTGCTGGGAATTGAACTCGGGACCTCAGACACTACAGCGCAGCGCTCTACCAACTGAGCTAAATCCCAGCCAAACAAAACTTTAGGTAGTTAATAAAATATTCAAAGACACTTTATAGCAACCGAAATGATGTTCTTTTTAATAATGAGGCATAATAAAATTATGCAATTTAGCTAAGCATATGTCAAATGAAAGCAAAATTATCTAAATAAAACAGGATGATTATTTTAGTAAAAGAAGTCAAGATTCAGTTAAAAAACTGTTAAAAGACAAAAAATCATTATATAAAAACACTCAAATATGATTTAATGTCAAATAATATAGAAAATAAAAGTGTTACAATAGTCTCAAAGCATTGTAAAGTTTAAGGTGAATTTTAGGAGAAATTTAACAATTAATAAAGCAAATGAAAATGGACTAATGAAATTGACATAGGTCTATATTAAATGTACTTATATCCAAAGAAAGAAAGAAAGAAAGAAAGAGAGAGAGAGAGAGGAAGGAGGGAGAAAAGGAAGGAAGGAAAGGGAAGAAAGAGGAAAGAAAAGAAAAAGATGTTTTGTGGTTTATCCTGTCATAAATTCTCATGAAAAGTTGTGCCTATATACCATGGCTAAAGGGAGCACAAACTTACTAAAGGAATTGCAATGAAAGAAGTGAGAAAAGTCTGATATGAAGGTTAGAAACTCTAAAATAGTTTATAAGATATTAAAAACCTGTAGGAAATCCAAAATGTAGGTAAAGGGGTTTTATTTAGGACTTTGGAACAAATAGATCCCTTGGGAAAAATCATCACTGTGGAAAAGAAACGAAAACAAATTAAAAACACATTACAGATCCATATTTTTCTATATGAAAGAGGAAATTCCAATATACTATGTTAGGATTATAGATCTCTTCATATTTTATATGGATTTTTATAAGGTGAAATACAGTAAAGGAAGGGAAATGAAAAAAAAATGTATCTCACTCCGTGACTCAGGTGAGCTCTGCAAAGGCAAGACAGATAAATCCAATAAATGAGAGTAACTCTATCATTCATGGTTTGTGGAGATTTAATTACAGAAACAATATTTGTAACTATTGGAAAGAATGATTAAGGTATGTTACCATTTCTGGTCATTTGAAAACACTACAGAAAAGTCAACAAGTATAAATAAACAAAAAGAAAACGGCCACATTTCAAACAGATGTTGAAGGGAAACATTTGTATTGAAATGAATGCCAGACTAAACACTGAATGCTCCTTATTTTTTAAAAATCATCTATATAATAAAGGCCTACAGCAGCACCACTGTGGCATCTGATCCCGTCAGATCTCAGAAGCTAAGCAGGGTCAGGCCTGGTAAATACTTGGATAGGAGACTGCCTGGGAACACCAGATACTGTACGCTTGGGAGAAAGGCCTGGCAATCCATTCCCAAAAATCAATCAGCCATTGAAAGTCCTATGAAGAACAGAGAAGCACTGACAACAGTGTTTAGTCTCTTGTACATAGGGTTGCTATGAGTGGGACACCAACTCGAGGGCACCTAACAATAAGATGTGATAAGGAGAGGGGAGGAGCCAGTATTTTCACAGAGAGATATGCAGCCATGCAGGGTGGCACACAGATGATAGTCCTAGCTACTAGAAGGCTGTAGAAGGAGTATCTCTTGAGGTCATGAGTTTGAGATCAGCATATGACAATAACTAGATTTCATTAAATAAATAAGTAAATAAATAAATATATAAATAAATAAATAAATAAGAGAGCTATGGGTTTGTTAATTAAAGTATTATTTTTACCAGATGCACTGATTGATTTAATGGAAATACTAATTGTAAAAATTTAAAATATATTTACAATATATACTGATGCATACATGCATATTTGAACTTATCTGGACAGAAAAGTCTAGTAGAAAAACTATCAAAATTAAAAGAGTTCATCTAATAGAATGCAAGGTGTCAACAGATGATTATGTTGTCTATTTGTACCCAGGACATCCTCAGAAGAATAGAATATGATATTTGTAAAATACATAATGTTTTAAATGCTTAAGGATAGATATGAACTCAGGTTAAAAATATTAAAATTCCTTTTTACATATACATGCCAAAAGATACAAAATACACAAATATCAGTTCACAATATTCTTCTATGCCTTCCTCCTTATATAGACAAAAGGTCATGAATTTATATTTTCTTTAAAAAGTGGAGATGATAAGTAGGAGGAGAAAAGTCATGAGGAAGGAAGTATTCAAAAAATCTACTTTATGTTTAAAGAGATAGGACAGTATAGTCGGTCTAGAAGTTCTCTTTAAAAAACACTGTGGCAATGGGATAACAGGATAGAACTTGGGAAGAAGGGACAATATTTTCTGTTAGGATTATATGCAAGATACCAGAAACAGCCAAGAATAGGATTTCTTGGGCCTGATATATAACAAGGGGCATCTGTCACAGAGAGACATCAGTTCTGAATAAATTCTAAACAACAAACAGCAAACAAAAAAAAGGAAGCCACAGACTGCTGACTGGGAGAGGAAAACATGGTGGGAAAAAAGTGTGACTACATCAAACCCTTTAATAATAAATGACTGTGGACCCCTGATGAACCTAAATAAAGTTTGAAAGCCAAAGATAGCCTTGAGATTCGTATATAAGAAAAGTAAGCTACTATACCACACATACTGGTAATCATGCACACACACACACCTCTCCAAATTTAAAATGTGCTTCCACTAATGATATTTGAAGTTTTATGAATTTATCTTCACGGAATGAAGTCAATTGCCATTTAATTTTTTTCAAAATTTTAGCTGTGTTCTAGTTTACTTTTAGTTTCTCTCAGGTCAATTCACCATGGATTCACAAATGAGTGTATTTATTGAGTGTATTTCACATTTCAGACATTTAGCATGTGTCATATTTTCAAAGTAAATGCAAATATTCATTTAATCAAATAGCTGAAGATACATGAACTAAAATTTAAGAGAACGATTAGATTACAAATTGCTAGTAGAAACAAAAAATTTTGAGAAATATTTTTATTGATATTCAAAACATGTAGGTGCTAAAATTAGAAGTATGAAAGCATTTTCATTCTCCAAAGTCAAGAGTCTGAATTGCAGAATACAAAATGACTACATTAAATTTTGGTCAGACTCAGCAAAATAGCAGAAATGCATTAAAAGTAAAAGTAAAAGTAAAATGTTTAAAGTATTCTCAAAGTTTATAGAAGCCATCATGTAGCACAACTGCTATAAAACCTGCTTGAAATTTTAAAAACTGACTTGATTATTGGCAAACATTGATCTTCACTGAATTAGCCTTTTAAGAAAATTTTTTGTTTGGCAAACTGGCTTTTGGAGGATTGAAGTTTATCTTCTCCCAGGAAGCAGATTTTAAGTCATACTGCCACTTTCTCCTTGTCTGTGTTCTAGCCATGCTAGAGCATGTATACCCAACCAATTATTCTCTGTTCGGTAAAAGAAATCTTTTTGGATTGTCTTCATTTAGCTAAATGTTCTCCCATTCTCCCTATGTGCCTAATGAAATACATATCTATTGTCAGCCAGGTGGCTGCTCCAGAAAACATACTGCTAACTCGAGGATGTACAACACTGAACTGTAGTTATACATTCATTGGACTGAATATTTGATTAATGACTATGGTAGATTGGATTTTTTAGCAAATATTTATTACACTCTGCCTTGAAGCAGAGTGTACTTCCTGCTTTATTGAGTCAGGCTTGTTGCTGTGAATTGTTAGTTATTGTGGTTGTTAGGTGCTGTTGAGTTAGGTATAACTCATAGCAACCCTGTGTACAACACACGAAACACTTCCTGATGCCGGGTTTTCTTTTCTTTTTTCTTTTCTTTTTCCTTTTCTTTTATATTCTTCTCTTTTTTTTTTTTTTTTTCCTTTTATTTGCAGTACTGGGGTTTGGAACCAGGGCCGCACCATGCTTTGCAAGTGCTTGCTGTACCACTGAGCTGCACACCCAGTCCATTTTTTTTTTTTTTTTAATTTTTGAGACAGGGTCTTGCCAAATTACACAGACTGCCTCCCTCCCCACCCCCCAAGTGGCTGTGATTACAGGCCTGTGCCACCCATCGTGGGGGACTGCATGCCCAGTTTTCAATGGCTGATTCTAGTACTTGGATAGGAGACTGCCCAGGAACACCAGGTGCTGTAGGCTTAGGAGAAGGACCTGGCAACACACTCTGCCATTGAAAACCCTATGAATAGCGAGAAGCAGGTAGGGTTGCTATGAGTTTGACACCGACTTGATGGCACCTAACAACAACAACAACAACAACAACAACAACAACAACAACAGGCTGCGAATTGTTTAGACTAATGGAATGCAGTCATTTCCAATCTAAGGCTCTAAGTACCATCCACCTATTTTCATTTGCTGTCTTGCTCTTGATCTTCAGTCATTTACTATGAAAAGAAGGTGCTCTGGAAAATCAGAGAAGGAGGAATGCTTGGAGCAGAATTTCATCCAATCTGCATTCTAAAGTCAAGTTCAGCAAATTCAGAGTCAGTCTAGAAACTTCTGAGTGAAAAAAGGGATTTGGTTTTAAAACCAAATTGGCCAATTTGATTTTAATGTCAGGGTGGATTATTAACAGCATTATTGTGAGAAGTGATTACTACAATATTTCCCCAATTATACTGAAAGAAATCCTGAATGATTCAATAAACTTATGAATAATGAAAATAACATAATTTATATAGTATAGTCTAATGGTTAAATAAAGTGATTCATTTAGTTTGAAGATGATTATGCAGTGATTAAAAGCAATGCTTTCAATGTCTTCAACTTTTTATGTCTATCCAAAAATAGTACTTTTGGATGAATAATACATCTCATTATTTAAAAAGCCAATTCATGCAGAGAATTTGGAAGAAGTCACACTTTTTAAGTCCTGCAAAATAAATGGAAATAGACATACACATGAAAAATCATTAACGTTCCAGAGAGGTATGTGTGTAGATAAACACAAGAATAAAACTAATTTCTTAAGTAATTGGATTATATTATACAGGTTATTTTAAAATTAAAATATTATAATTTTATTTGAGTTGAGCAAAAAAAAGTCTTTGAAGTGAAAATAAAGGTAATGCTTAACCTCACAAGATATATTGTCATCTGAAAGTTTAAACTTAATTTAAAAGGATATTAAACAATTTAAGAGTATGAAATCACACTTTATATTACATATTTCAAATATGGATAATACATAACAACTTTTTAAATGAAAGATCAGATAATTGATTGACATTCTTGCACTGCCAGAAAAATTGTCTCTATCCTCATTTTCATTAGCTTCATGATTATTGAAGCTGATTGAATTTATATTCTACTTTGTAACCATATTTCCTAGTTTTTTACACTTAAATAAAATCAGTGTTCACCACCACTCCTTTACCTTTCCCTAAGACTTCATTCACAATTTTTATATTTAACTGCCTCTCTCATCTGAAATTCCTTTAAAGTGGAGTTATAAGTACATTATTACAGAGTTCTTTCATGATTATTAATATGTATCAGTAGTGTCCAAACTTAAAGGATATTCTGCTGTAAAACAATTCCATCCTATTGTGTTTAATACTCTCATTTA